>BQKN01000628.1:47306-62221 GCA_022839385.1 Asparagus kiusianus
CCGGCTCTAATATTCCTTTGAGGTTCGGAAATTGGGGTCGTGACAGTGTTACTCATATGTTAATGATTAAAAGGAAAGAGTGTCAGGACTAAAAGTACATTTATGTATTTGTTTGGAATTTTCCTTAGCAAGCGCAGTGATATATTCGTGGACATAGACCGCTCCATCTCCTGTTGATTGTTGAAATCTTAGGTTCTGCCACCATCATAGATTTCATCTCCTTCAACTGGTAACTTTGTTATTATGCTACTTTCGGGAGTCTAAAATACTAAATTGCGTAGGAGTTCACTCTAACCCTCCTTTTGGAGAAAGCAAAGGATGATCCGGACAAAGGCCGACTTTTACAATGACCTATGTATTTAGACCCCTGTTTTCGTATACCGCTTCTTGGTTGAGCTATTCAAAATGTATGGCCTTACTTTTATTCAAAACTAAACCTTAAAAAGAAACTCCCACCACCCAAAATCAGAAAAATTGAAAATATTGCGAATTTACATTGTTCAAACCCTAGTCAGAGACATAAAAATGCCGAAATTTCTCATTGCTCTGGTGGAAACAAGCTTCTCAAACCTGGATAAACCTGAGCACTTGAATCTGACCAAAACTCCACCCATCGAAATTGGTGGAACTCCAAATCTCGCGGGAAATGCAAGTCCTAACCAAGCACAAAAGAGGGCTAGTTTCTCACATTCAGATTTTAGGGCTGAACACAGTGGAGAACTCTTGCATGGTTGGCCCTGACTAACTTGAACATAACAGGCTCATTTGCGCTACTGGTTCTGTTTGCAGAACAATAGGCCAAAGTCCCTCTTTTTGTCACTCGGCTGGTTTCAAGCTTAATTACCCGAGGAGCTCTAATATTTCAACCAGTCAATGGAACAGTTGAGAGCTTGGACCCTGTTGACATCCAAATTTACTTTTTTCTGCGATTTCAGTTCTAGCGTATGCTCAGATGAATTACAGTCATGCCACGACCTCACAAGTTAGAGATTCTTGCGTACTCGGCTAAGGTCTTTCAGATGGAGTGAAGAAGAAGCTCTGCCTTCTGCCATGTCTCATACTTGATGAGCAGGATTCTGCCAACAACGGCTAGATAGGTGGTTATTCTAGCGGGTTTAGCTTCTTTTCCCTTTGTCTTCTCTCTCAGTGGGACATTAATAGGGGAGTTTATAGGGCAAAAAATATGCAAAGAATGATCCTGGAAATTTCCCAATTATTACATTCCGGTGCTTGGAACTTACATCGAAATGGATGAGATGTAGGGGACGTATATCTCAAAACCCGTGTTTACATGGGCATGCGTGTAATTGACATATCATATGATATTAACTTTCACACTAGAGTTAAGTTTATAGAAATTAAAAGGAGTGATAAACTATTACTTTGAAATTGTTGGGGTTGAACACACGACAAGCCGTGCCCTTCCGAATCTTGTGTCGAAAATAAGCAAGAAATCACAGCAAATAAAAAAAAAACTTATAGGAAAGAACAAACAAAAGAAGAAAATACCAGATTTAACGAGGTTCGGCAAACGTGCCTACGTCATCGGGAGCCACACTAGAGATTCTTTGATTAATTAAAAAATATTACAATGCTCTCAATAGGCCACACTCTCTCTAAGATCTCTGGTCTCAAGGTGCCTTCAAAACACTCTCAAAGACGTCCTCACTTAACCCTAAAAACGTTTTAGGAAACATATATATACTCAGCCCAAAAACAGATTCCAACCCGAACCAGGAAACCGCCTAACCCGATTTCGGTCGACTGACATCATCTCATCGGCCGACTGGTTAATCATCATCAGTCAACCGATATGATTACTTCGGCCGACCGTCCAGAACCCTGTATTCTACAGGGTTTCTTGTGCACGTTTCTGGTCGACTAGGGCAAGCCCGTCGGACGACCGTCCCGAGACTCCTGTAATATTTTTGGCTTCACATAGGTCGACCGATGAGGTTATGTCGGTCGATCGATAAGAGGATTTTAGTGCAGTTTGTGATTTTTGATTCCAGGTTTGGTTCTCCACTCCCGAATCCAACAATCTCCCACATGGAGACCAAACCGCTATCAACGAGCTCTCCCGAACTCCCGTCATCTTCGCAAGCATCTTCTCCTACTCCGAAAAAGTTCCATTCTTCAATCAATATCATTTTGGTAATCCCGTCCCTTCTCTTAGTATGGCTCCGCCTTCGTCTTCTACACGTGAAGGCCAACTGAAGTTGCGCATAATTCCAGTTTGTTGATGGTCACTGCTTTTGTCAACATATCTGTAGGATTTTGGCTCCCCAAAATCTTCTCCAACTGTAACTCCCCATCCTCTATCAGCGAGCGTATGAAGTGTTAACGTACATCGATGTACTTAGTTCTAACATGATATACTAGATTCTTGGTAAGGTGTATAGCACTCTGGCTATCACAATAAAGAACGTCGTTCCCCTGCTTCAAACCCAGCTCTTCTAGGCACCCGGTCAACCAAATCATCTTCTTGCTGGCTTCAGTCACTGCGACATACTCTGCCTCAGTCGTGGATAATGTTACTATCTTCTGCAAACATAAGACCCAACTCACTATTGTCGACGCGAAGGTATAAATATACCCCGTGGTACTTCGCCTCGTATCATGATCACCAACGAAATCTGCATCCACATATCCCTGCAGTACCAATTTCTTCCTCCTAAAACACAATGGCATATCCGTAATCGCTCTCAAGTATCATAATATCCACTTCACGACCTCCCAATGCTACTTCCCTAGATTGCTTACAAACCTACTCACAAGTCCCACTGCATGGGCGATATCTGGCCTTGTGCAAACTGTCGTGTACATAAGATTACTAATGGCTGATGAATATGGCACTTTGCTCATGTGCTCCTTCTCTGCATTTGTCTTGGGCGATTGCTCCTCAGATAACTTGAATTGACTTCCAAGGGATGTGCTGACGAGCTTAGCATTCTCCATGTTAAATCTCTAAAGTACCTTCTCGATGTATTCAGTTTGACTCAACGTCGACATCGATTCAGCTTCATCTCGACTGATTCGCATCCTAAGAATTTGCTTTGCTGCACCCAGATCCTTCATAGAAAACTCTTTCACTAATTACATCTTCAATTTGTTTATCTCTTCTAAACACGGTCCTACAACTGACATGTCATCAACATACAATAATAACACGATATAGTTAGACTCGAACCTCTTGAAGTAGCAACAATGATCTGAATTGTATCTTCCATAGCCATTACTCTGTATGAAGTTATCGAACTTTTTGTACCACTGTCTCGGAGCCTGTTTCAAACCGTACAATCTCTTCTCGAGCCTACACACCATCTCTACCTTTCCTTCTTCTATAAAACCAACAGATTGCTTCATGTAGATTTCTTCATCCAAGTCACCATGAAGAAAGGCAAGTCTTCATATCCAACTGCTCAAGGTAGAGATTTTCAGCAGGTACTAAGCTCAACACCTTTCTGATGGTTGTAAACTTCACAATGGGGGGAAATATCTCTGTATAATCCACTCCTTCCCGCTGTTGAAACCCTTTCACAACTAATCTGGCCTTGTACCTCTTACTTCCATCACTCTCCTGCTTGACTCGGTAGACCCACTTGTTATGTAAGGCTTTCTTCTGTGCATGTAGTTGGGCTAACTCCCATGTCTCGTTTGAGTGGAGAGAATCCATCTTTTATTGCATCACTTGCTCTCACTGTTAAGATTCACTAACTTACATAGCCTCCTCATAGCACTCTAGTTCTCCTCTGTCTATCAGAAGTAAGTAATCAAGTGATAAAAGATATCTGGGATTCAGTTGGATACCCTGGATGACCTCCTAAGCTTCACGCCCTGGGTAGTAGTCTCTACACCTGGAGTCTCCTCCGTTCTTCAGACAGAACTGACACTGTCACTCCTATATAGAATTTCCTCCAAATCCATGTACTCGGATCCACGTGTATCCTTAGTGCTGCTCCCACTACTTTAGCTATTCTTTGTATTATCCCTGTCCTTGTACATCACCTCTTCATTGAATATCACATCTCTACTCCTGATGATTTTCCTATTCTTCTCATCCTAAGGATGATATCTGAACTCATCAATGCCATATCCAATGAATGTACACTTCTGTAACTTAGCTTCTAGCTTGTTCCTGATATGGTCACTGATATGAACATATGCCACGCAACCAAATACTTGTAAATGTGTGAGATTAACCTTCTTGCTACTCCAAACCTCTTCTGAAATCCCAAAATCCAATGGACATGATGGCCCATGATTAATCAGATAAGCTACTGTACGGACCGTGTCCGCCTAAAATATCTTAGGTAGACTTGCATTAAACGCATGCTCCTCGCACGCTTTGTCAATGTCCTGTTCATCCTCTTTGCAACGCCATTCTGTTGCAGTGTCCCTGGAGTAGTCATCTCCAAACGAATCCCGTTCAAGCCACAAAATTTCTTGAATTACTCCAGCTCGTATTCTCCACCATTGTCCAATCTTTGACACTTCACTTTCAGATCTGTCTCATTCTCTACAATGACTTTCCACTTCTTGAAGATTCCGAACACCTCTGACTTCTGCTTCATGAAGTATACACACACTTTCCTTGAGTGATCGTCGATAAAGGTGACATATACGCCGAACTACCAAGAGAAGATAACGCTAGCTGGACCCCAAACATCTGTATGGACAAGCTCTAGCTTTTGAGCTTTAGGTGGTCTTCCACTCTTCTGAAAGCTGACCCTCTTCTGCTTTCCGTAGATGTAATCCTCGCAAACACCAACTTCAACTGAATCTATACCGGTTAGCTTTCCTTGTGAGTGTAGAACCTTCATACCCTTTTCACTCATGTGTCCCAGCTTATTGTGCCATAGATCTGCACTCTCCTTGTCAGTGGCAACTGCGAGGGTATCACTCGCATTTGAAGTAAGATAGAGAGTTTATGTTTTGTTACCATGGACAACCACTATAGTACCGTTAGAGAACTTCCACGAATCCCCGGTGAATGTTAAAACATAGCCTTCCGCTCCAAGCTGGCCCACTGAAACAAGATTCCTTTTCAATTTCTATATGTGTCTGACGTTCTTCAGATTCCACTAAGAGCCCTTCATTTGAATCTGCACATTACCTCTTCCAAGAATACTGCAAGGCTCGTTGCCCCTAAAATATACTTTTCCAAAGTCCCCTACTACATAGTTCTGAAGAAGTTTTCTATTAGCAGTGGTATAGAATGAGGCTCCCAAATCAATAAACCATGAATCAAAATCGCTGTCCATAGCAAGGATCAATGCATCTTGCACGATATAAGCCTCCTGCTCATTCGCATCCTTCTTCGGCACTTTACAGACTGAAGACATATGACCCTTCTGGCTGCAGTTCTAACACTTTCCTTTATTAGGCCTAACCTTCAAGTTCGACCTCTTCTTCTTTGACTTTGATTGATTCCTGTTCTGGTTACCCTTCTTCTGGCTTCCGCCTCTCTGCTCAAAATTTAAGGCTGAACCTGAACCTTCTGATTCGAACAATTTGCTTCTAACCTCCTCGGATAGAATCATGCTTACAACATCGCTCAACTTCAACTTCTCCTTTCCTGCCGAGTTGCTAATTGCTGTTACGTAACCTGCCTAACTATCCGGCAACTGTAATAGAATTAATAGGGCCTACACTTCATCATCAAACGTGATGTCAATGGAGATAAGTTGATCAACGATAGTGTTGAACTCTCTAAGATGCAACATGAAGGAGTATCCTTCTGCCATCTTGAGGTTGAAGAGTGTCTTGACGAGATGCACCTTGTTTACGGCTGACAGTTACTCGTATATCTTTGCGAGCGCTTCCATAAGTCCCACCGTCATCTTCTCCTTCAATATATTGTGGGTGACTGATTTGGTGAGTGACAACCGATTCTACCCTAGAACCTTCCGATCTAGTATTTCCCAGTCCTCGTTTAATTCCTCTTTCTTCTTTTTTTAGCTTTTCCCATCAATGGATAGTAAAGATCCTTCTGGTACAGATAGGCCTCTATCTGTGACTTCCAGTAGGCGAAGTCTGATCCGTCAAACTTCTCAATCTTCGATTTGCTCTCTTCTGCCATCTCTTTCACACACAAACTTTTTCAAACGAAGCTCTGATACCAATTATTAGGATTGAACACACGACAACCCGTGCCTTTTCGGATCTTGTGTCAAAAGTTGGCAAGGAAGAAATCACAGCAAATAAAAGAAAACTTGTAGGAAAGAATAAACAAAAGAAGAAAATACCAGATTTAACGAGGTTCGGCAAACGTTCCTACTATAGACATTAAAAAGTACCAAATTCAAAAGAGGAGACGGAGAGGCTAATGAAAAAAAGTCTATCTCTCCTCCACTCTCATGGATCTTCATAGATCATTGGCTAATCATTTGGCCTTAGAACGTTGAAGCTCATAACGAGCATGACGAGGGTCATTATAATGATGAACCCCGTCTCAAACAACAAAGCTTGTTGTTAGAAACATGATGTAAAGCTCGTCATTGGAAACGAGGTTCAAATCTCATCATTGGAAGCTCACGAGGCTCGCCACGCAGCGAGGCTCGACATCAAAGACGAGGCTCTCCACGCAGCGAGGCTCGACATCAAACACGAGGCTCGCCACGCAGCGAGGCTCGACATCAAATACGAGGTTCGCCAACGCAATGAAGTTCGTCATCCACATTAAATCAGGCTGTAACTGCCACGAAGACCCAGTCAGCCACGTGGGCTAAATTCAAGGAGTCAGTTACGCCACTCCACAATTTTAGCGCATTAGTTACGCTCACTACTCCATGATTGTAGCACGTCGGTTATGTGCTCAAACTCCATAAATAGCCATTGACGGCTACGGAGGGAGGTTGGTTGATTATTCTTCATTGGAGATTTTCAATCTTGGACTTAGAGAAGCATCAGAGCTTAAAGTTTCTGCACGTCAATCCGGAGTTTGAACCTCGATTCTAGCCATTTAACCTATGTCAGAAGCTCTTGCGATCTTGTTCTGATCGTCCATGGGAAGCAATCTCGACTCAAGCATCGATAGAAGCATCCTTTCGCCACCAAGAACCCACGTTAAACAAAGAGAAGCTGAATTAATCTTCTCTTCATCTGTAATCTAGAGAGAGTGTGAGTGATTGTAAGGGTTTCGTACCAAGTGATCCAACCCATTTCTTAAAATAAGAAAATCAATCCCAACATCAATTTTTCGACCCTATAGACGATGGTGACCACAGTGGGAGCATCTATTCTCTCCGACGAGATGGTGGTGGCGCAATCAGATAAGATTACAGTGGGTACGAACGTCAAAACTCTGGTCATTGAATTTGACCAGTCCAAGTATGAGGAGTACCTCTCCTCTGGTAAGTCTAGTCCTACGAAGGCACGAAAGTGTCGTCGAGTCTCGTATGAGACTTCAGCCCAAGTGGCTTCTGATGATTCAACTCGAGTTAGTCTCGAGGAAAAGTCCAAGCCCCTTAAAGGGGAGGCTCCAGTAACTAGCCGTCAGGCTAAGAGATGGGTTGTTAAGCAACCTAGCCGAACTTCAGCTTCTACCAGCCAAATCATGGCTCTTGATAACGAACCTCGCCCAGCTTCAGCTGAGGCAAAGGTTTCTGTTATTCCATTGTCAAGACGTGCTCGACAATGTCAGCATCAGAACCAAGCTCGCCGTAGGGCTCGAGCTTTGGTCTCGCTAGATGGTTTTCATTATAGACCGAAGGTTAATCAACCTAAGGTCAACAAGTCTGACGAGGGTCAGGTGAATGAGGAACGTTCGAAAGACGGATCTCATCCTCATACCCGAGTAGACTCAGTAAACAAACCTCATCCTCGAAGAGAGGTTCAACAAAATCAACAAGCGGTTCATACCGAAGTTCATCATGAAAACGAACCTTGGGTTAAGAATCGACCGAGAAGACGAACTCACCAAGTTTGTCCTAACAATGAACCTCATCATGCAAATGATGGAGTTTGTCAATTTACCCAAGGTCGTTAACCTCTATCATTTTGAGGGTCTCGCTCGGGTAAAGCCATGACAACAGAATTGACTGGGGGTTGTCCAGATGGTGACCTTTGGGATTATCTCGCGCGTAAATGAAGCGTGAATCAGATGCAATCATATTGTTGTTATGAGAAGCTCATATTAGCGGTACTTTCCCAATGTCCATGTGGGGAGTCAAC
The DNA here is from genome assembly GCA_022839385.1 of Asparagus kiusianus. Classification (NCBI taxonomy): domain Eukaryota; kingdom Viridiplantae; phylum Streptophyta; class Magnoliopsida; order Asparagales; family Asparagaceae; genus Asparagus; species Asparagus kiusianus. The sequence goes on from BQKN01000628.1 coordinate 55,482, forward strand.
GCATAAATCTTTAGTCTTCGAACGATTGACTGAATTTCCAACAGTCGTATCATCAAGGAGAAGAAACTTTCATCCAAAGAGGCAAACGCCCAAGAATCGCCACACTGAAGTGACGATTAACATGACCAGCAAGGGTAAAAGCAAAATCTTAGCTGACGATTCGGAGTCTTCCGATTTTGAAAGATCTCCTGGATTACGAGAGGCACTTGTTGAAGACCAGGGTGTTTATCAACATACCCGTTCTCGTACTGGAGCGATGATCCCATTAGACTATCACAAACTAACGGGCTTATCTGGTGGTGCTGAACCTAAAAATTCAGCCATTGCTACTTCTTAGCCCTCCAATACCGATCAAAGTGAGCAGGCAAGTGCTCACATGACAGGAAAAGAGGAAGAACTCTCGCGGTAGATGGAAGAGCAACAATCTACCATTCTGAAGCAGCAGGAGTCCATCAGACGCTTGGAAGCAATAGTGGAGAGACTCACTAAAGAAAAGAAGAAGAAAAAGAAGACTCATTCCCAAGCCTCAGGGTCTAGGCGTAGAAGACCTTCACCTGTTGATGAAGATCACTACGATGAAGATGATGAAGAAAGGTCGTAAAAGTTCATTCTGAATCGTCTGAAGCTGAATCTAATCCTCGTACAAAAGAACGAGATCAGAAGTGGGAGGATTTTCAGAAGCAAATTGACGCACTGAAGGCAACTTGACGCACTGAAGCTTCAAGGGAATTTCAAAGAGTTGGGGGGTGTCAAGACCTTATCCAAGTGAATGGGATGCGATACCGTATCCTCTGAAATTCAAGCCACTCAACTTGGTGCAATTTGATGGCAAGGGTTCTCCGACCCAACATATCTATTATTTCCAGGCGTAGATTGGACACATAGTAGGGAATGACCCCATTATGACTCGACTATTCATTAGTACCCTTAAGGGGGTGACTTTTGAATGGTTTCGTAGACTCGAACCTGGGTCAATCTAGAGTTGGAGAGATTTAGAGAGGCTTTTCTTAGCCCAATTCTTTGATGATGACACTGAAGTGTCTATGGCAACATTGCTGTCGGAGAAGCAGAAGAAAACGGAGTCGGTCAGTGACTTCGTCAAGAGGTTTAGGAATCGATCGTTGCATTCACGCGACCAAGTTTCGGAGGCTACTCTCGTGGAAATGTGCCGTAACAATCTTTCCATCAATATCTTATCCAAGATGGGCACTGTTGAAGCCCGTTCATGGAAGGATTTGGTTTGGCAGGAAGAGCAAGTAGCAAACATGCTCAAGAGGATAAGTGCTGAAGAACCTCAAGAATCACAGACTAAAAAGGGAGGTGGTAAAGGCAACTATAATTCCCAGAAACAATCGAAAGGGAAAGACACCTTAGCTATTGAGACAGCTCCATCTCCGAAATCCTCTACTAAACAAAAAGGGAATACATCCAACAATCGTTTTCAGAAGAAATACGATTTTAAGGATGAACATGTGATTTCTATTCTTACATCTTTAATCAAGATGAATAAGATCAAGCTACCAGAGATAAAGCAGAATGCAGAAGTATCAAGGACTGATGATCCTAACTTTTGCACGTACCATAGGATGGTGCATCATCCGACTAAAGCTTGTTACATCTTGAAGGACAAGATTCAAGCTTTATTAGATGCAGGAGTACCGACCCTTCAAGCTGAATAAAAGAAGGTGTCTGCAAATATGGTGTCACTTCAATTTGGGGATTTTGCCGAAGTACAAATACAAGATGGTGTATAACCAATTTCTCAAGCGGAGGCAAGGGTGGTGAACTTCGACCCGCATCAGAAGAAAGAAAAGGGGATGGTCCCTTACACTACTCCTAAAGGTGAAGTGATGTGGGTTCATCCTGACTTGTTAATAGACGAGCAGTGGACATCAGCAAATTCGAAGAAGCCTAGAACCATGCGAAAATCTTGCAACGCCATTTCAGCTTTTTTAGATGAGGGGGTTGAAGCTACGTCACTCAGCAGTTCTGAGGATGAACAACCAACTTTCACTACACAGCCTACACAGGTATCAGGGACCCGTGGAGGAAAGGAATATTTGAAGAAATATTCTGAAACAGCAGCTGCACCACCCAGACCAGGGAAAGAAGTAGCGGAGCAACCTCAATCTAAGGAACTTCGTTACAACAAAGCACTCAGAAAAGATGCACAGGAGAGTTCGAAAGATCCTTTTCGGTTTGATGTGCTGGCTCAGTTAGCCAACATCCCAGCAAGGATTACCTTGTTTGAGCTCTTACGTTTATCCCGATCAACAAGAGAAGCTCTCCGTGAAGCATTGGCGGATAATGAGGCTTTCCTTACTCATTTTCCACCAAATCCAGCCGGAGCAACGTTGGAAGAAGCTTGTCCTCAATGTTGTCAAGTTTTTCAAAGGAGAATGCCATGCATCACCTTTTCTCAAGAAGACATGCATGTGAGGAACTCGAAACATGATAGACCATTGTACTTCATAGGGTACATCGGTTCTATTCGGGTGGACAGAATTCAGGTTGATCCTGGTTCTGCTTTGAGCATCATTCCTTTACGGCTCATTCATTACCTTGGAATACCTCGGCATCGTTTATCAATGATGAGAACCACCATATATGGCTTCAATGCCTCTAATACTCGTCCCCTTGGTAAGATCAAACTCAAATGCCAAATGGGTGACTTGAGAACAGATGTTACCTGCTACGTCATTGACGTAGAGACATCTTACAACTTGTTACTGGGTCGACCATGGATCCATAACAATTTGATTGTTCCATCCACTCTACACCAATGCATGAAATATGTAAATGAGAGTGGTGAAGTGAAAACAGTGGTCGCAGAGAAGCAACCATTCAAGGGGGTGGAGAATTATTTTACTGATTCTATCCATTACCTTGATGATGAGCCCTTTGAAGTATCACTGATCGAAGAACCAGATAGTGGTAATGAAGCCGATATCGAGTCCGAACATGAACAGGGTCTTGTTTTTAATGACATAGAACCCGTCGTAATCGGCCTTGAAAATCTGGACGTAAATGATCCTGTCTATAAGGATAGTGAAGTTATCTTTAATAATAATGATTTAGCTTATTTCTCGCGTGTAGAATTGAATACTAACATGCCAGGTACAAACACTGATGTGATGGCGGATCCGCTATCCAAGTTATATGCTGAATCAAACTTATACATGCCGATTCAATCATCTTTTGTAACGAATCGACGACAAACCGAATCTTCGCAAGCAGTATTCATAGTACCGGCTAAGGTTAACGGTCAAAAAGATATCATCTTTGGAAAAAGCGACGGCCCGGTGCAAACCATTTTGGAGGAATCTGAGAAAGAGGAAAGAGATCCGCAATTCTCATACTTTGATCTAACAACCCGAAGGCTTATGAAGAATATGGGTTATGATTTTATTCATAAACAGGGTTTAAATTTTAGCAAAGGGATCCGGACACCAATACGATCCGCATATGTCCCAGAAGAAAAGCCAGAAGATTATTATCACAAAACTCGTAGTGGATTGGGATATGAATCTCCACCATTTATGCTACGTTTTGGGACTAAAAGAGAGTCAGATGATGATTCTTTCACCTCGTCTTCTGAATCCAATTGCTGGGAGTCTAATACCAGTACAGGGGCTGTATTCAAAGTTTTCATGGCTAACATGACCTCAACATCTTTGAGAGAGAATCAAGAAGATGATCAATTACTTTTGTTTGATGATCCATTGAGTCGACAGCTCGGTATACAGTGGGAACACCATTTTAAACAACGCGAACCCCCTACTGATGACAAGGTGGTTCAAGTGAACATGGGAGATGAGATCAATCCAAAACCCATATTCATAAGTGATAGTTTATCGCCAGAGGAGAAAGAAGACCTCATTGACCTAATTCGAGAATATATTGATGTCTTCGCTTGGAATTACGAGGATATGCCTGGGCTTGATCCCCAAGTGGCTATGCATCGACTAAATATCAAACCAGACGTCAAGCTTGTTAAACAACAGCAAAGGCGATTTCGGCCCCAAATCATGGAAGCAATTGAAGCTGAAGTCAAAAAACTCATCGAATCAAGATTTATCTGTGAAGAGCAACATCCTGATTGGGTGGCCAACATTGTCCTTGTTCTAAAAAAGAACAGGAAGATTCGAGTGTGCATAGACTTCCGTGACTTGAATTCGGCTTGTCCTAAAGATGATTTTTCGCTACCTATCACTGACGTTATTATTGACAATACGTGTGGGTTTGAGAGGATATCCTTTATGGATGGATTCTCAGGGTATAACCAAATCAAAATGTATCCTGATGATGAAAAGCATACATCCTTTCGAACACCTTCAAGGATATACTGTTATACAGTAATGCCCTTTGGGTTGAAAAATGTGGGCGCTACCTATCAACGTGCTATGACCTCTATTTTCCAAAAGCATCTACAAAAAACGGTGGAATGTTACGTTAATGATTTGGTCATCAAAAGTTGTGACAAGGGAACCATTTACACGACTTAAAAACAATATTCGATCTTATGCGGACACACCAGCTTAAGATGAATCCAACTAAGTCATTCTTAGGAATGGCTAGTGGTAAATTTCTCGGGTTCGTGGTCACGGCTAATGGAATTTGTTTGGACCTAGATAAAGTCAAAGCCATCCAAGAGCTACTACCTCCCAGGAATCTTAAGGAGATTCGAGGTTTACAAGGACGATTGGCGTATATTTGCAGGTTCATCTCTAACCTGTCCGGGAAATGCCAATCCTTCTCAAAATTAATGAAGAAATGAGTATCCTTTATGTGGGACGAGGCTTGCCAGAAAGCATTTGAGGAGATTAAGCAATATCTCTCCAATCCGCCGATATAGGTCGCACCAAAGGTAGGTAAACCTTTCTTGATATACATTCGGGCTACAGATCATGCATTAGCAGGATTCTTGGCACAAGATGATGAAAATGGTCATGAACAAGCCATTTACTATCTGAGTAGGACACTATCGGGTGCTGAACCCCGTTATCCTCTCATTAAATAGGAATGTTTGGCGCTAGTTTTCACAGTTCAGAAAATGTGACATTACTTGGTTGGGCAAACCATACATGTCATTTCTCAGGTCAATCCTATTCGGGTATTCATGACACAGCTCAGTGTATTGAACTGGCAACTCGCCAGGTGGGCTTTGTTGCTTTCCAAATACGACATCCACTTTAAACCTCAAAAACCAGTGAAAGATCAGGCTATTTGAGACCTTATGGCTAATCATCCTCGTTCCTTACCATACCGCAGCAATCACATTGGCCGATTCTTTCGAGGGCTTCTATATTGACCATATACCCCGTCTCAAGAATACTTATGCTGATGCATTGGCGTCACTTATGGCTACCTTAGCTCTACCTGAAGAAACTACCCAGCAGGTCACAGTGACAAGCAGACGGTTATTCAAATTAAAGTATGCACTGCAGATCAATGCAGCTGAAGCGAAACCTTCAACACTCGAACCTAAAGATTGGTGATTTCCGATCATTGATTATATCTTATACGGCTTATTGCCAGAAGACATCAAAGAAAGAGAATCTATTCGTAGACGAGCACTTAGATTCTACTATGATTCTCAATCCCAGACTTTGTATCAGAAGTCGTACGATGGACTTTTGCTTCGCTGTTTATCAAATAGTTGGTGGTATTTGTGGAGCTCATCAACCCGGTCCTAAGTTGTGGGATCAATTATGCAGATTGGGTTATTATCGGCCTAGCATGGTACAAGATGCTGTCGCTTATGCTAAACGATGCCACGCCTGTCAAATACATGCTAATTACATGCATCGACCACCTGAACATCTTCATCCTTCAACCACTTCATGACCCTTCGAAACGTGGGGAATGGACATTATTGGTCTAGTGACACCACCCTCTTCCAAAGGACATCGCTTCATTTTGGCGATAACCGATTACTTTTCTAAATGGGCAGAAGTAATCCCGTTGAAAGAGGTCAAAACGAGTGATGTTGTTAAATTTTTAAAACATCACATCGTATATAGATATGGTATTCCGAGACGTATCATTCATGACAATAGGCCCTAATTCGTTAGTCAAGCCTTCACCCAATTTTGTGACAAATTCAGGATCAAGAATTTGGCTTCAACGACTTATAATCCTGCTGCTAACGGGCAAGCAGAAGCATTTAACAAGAACATCATCAGAATTCTCACTAAAGTGGTTTCGATGAACAAAAGAGATTAGAATGAGAAATTGGGTCAGAGTCTGTGGGCTTATCGTACAACAGTTCGAACGCCGACAGGAGCGACACCATAATCCTTGATATACGGATGTGAAGCCGTATTACCTTTAGAGATCCAAATTCCTTCTTTGCGGATAGCACTCGCAATTGGTATGATGACGGAAGAGAGTCATCGCCGACGTCTTGAAGAATTGCAAGCGCTTGATGAAAAGCGGTTATTAGCTCAACAACATATTGAGTTTTATCAAGCTCAGATTTCCAGAGCATTTGATAAGAAAGTTATTTTCTTAACGTCGTCATTTTCCTAAATGACGTTCGTTTTCCAAACTTAGGCCTACCAAGTGATATGCCTTCATTTCTTTTAACATCGTCATACTTCTAAAGTCATTGAACGATGTAAGTCTCCTAACGTCGTCATTTTCCCCAAATGACGTTCGTTTTCCAAACTTAGGCCTACTAAGTGATGTGCATTCGTTTCTTTTAACATCGTCATACTTCTAAAGTCACTGAACGATGT
>BQKN01000628.1:62231-74951 GCA_022839385.1 Asparagus kiusianus
TTTCTTTTATCATCGTCATACTTCTAAAGTCACTGAACGATGTAATTTTCCTAACGTCGTCATTTTCCTAAATGACGTTCGTTTTTCCGATGAGTCTGCCATGTGTTGAACTTCGTCCTTAATACTTAGTTATATTTTGAACCTCGATATCATACACTTGATTTGGGGTCTAAAAGAGACTAAGGATAGAAGAGAAATCTTAGCATTAAAGTCTAAGAGAAACTCTTTGACAACTCATCATACTGAGGGGAAAAGTATGGCTAGTCCAACTCAAACGGTAGTTGGTAAAGACCACTCAAGTCCGTTGACAGCTGAGGGTTTGCTAAAAATCCTAAGTTAGAATGTCTCAGTTATGCAAGAGAATAATATGTGGATAACATATAAATTTTATTCATGTATAATTGAAGATACAGAAACTCAAAGTACATGAATTGAACTTAGAAGACTCAAACTACAACACGAGATCCAGTTACAAGTTCTTTCAGCTACAATACGAGGTTCAGTTACAAGTTCTTTCGGCTACACTACAAAGTTCAATCACAAGCTCCATGACCTTCGAAATTGCACTACGAACCTCGTCCGCAGCAAACGCGCTGTCTTGTTGTTGAAGTTCTATCTTCCGTTCCTGGGCATGAAGTCTTCCCCATACCCAACTTTTAGCTTTGGTGCTTGTAGCACACGTTTACCTACTTGGGTAAACTGACTACTAATAAAAACACCACAAGCTCTAAGCATAGGATCAGCACTTCCCCTATCTCCTCGGAACGTGAAGACGGCACTTACATTGTTGCTGACTCCTAAAAGAAGCACTTCACTGAGCCTGTGAAGCTGCCACATAGACCGAAGTCTAGCAAAGTGACTGCATGCTTGGGGGTACATGGCAGACTAAAATAGCAAGCATATTTGAATTTAAGATATCTTTTCGAGATTACATTCAAAAGTCCAACAAGTTGTCGAAACATGCCCTGATCTTGACTCTGGAACACTAAGAAACCCTCAAATGAGCAAGCTACTGCGAAGACCAAGAGATCAGAGATCGGGTCAGAAGAGTTACCTGAAGTGACAAAGTCATCAACTTCGCCTACCTCATCAGCGATGATCATCGGAGTTTGGAGTCTAATAAGAAGCGAAGATGGAAGTCTTAAAGTGGTTCGTTTTCTCTGAATCATCTTGGAAACAAGGCATAGAAGAGGAAGATAAATCCTCTGAAAAAGTGACTGCCTATTATAGACGAAGTAGCCAACCAAGTGGCTGGGGTGTATTACACGAATCCCTAAGCACCGAATCGCCAAGAGGCGCTGAGTACGAAGCGGCGCAATCAATTGCGTTCGTAATTAACGCCAACGAAGACGTGGCTCGAAGCAATGCATTAAGTGCTTAAAACTTAATGTTGACGAGATGAAATGATGGATTCTTGTGGATTAACAGTCTTGGAACTGTTGGAAGTGCCACGTCATTCAACGAGATTTATTCTCGTTTCTAAAAAAATACATTTATAATAATGAAGGTCGCTGTTTCAAGCCGAACTTAGACATTGAAACTCGATCGAGAGTGGTTTCGAACCTTATTTTCAACGAAGGTCATCCCTCTATGCGAACCCAAGTGTTGAGAAAAGGATCCGAACCTTGTCTTCGACAAAGGTCATTCCTTTAATTATACTTAAGTGTTGAAACTTGATCAAATTTGGAATCTGAACCTTGTCCTCGACAAAGGTCATTCCTTTGATTGAACTCAAGTATTAAGACTTGATTGAAAAAGAATCCCAACCTCGTCTTCGACGAAGGTTGTTTCATTAATTATATTCAGGTACGAGATCCTAACCTCGTATTCGATGAAGGTCGTTCCTCTAGCTAAACTCAAGCAAAATTGGATCCGAACCTCGTCTTTAACGGAAGTCATTCCTTGAATCACTCAAGTAATGAGAACTCGATAGAAATTGGATTTGAACCTCGTCTCTCATGAAGGTCATTCTGATAATTAGGTTCAAACACCGAGGATTAACTAAACGAGAGTAGAACTTCGTTATGACAAATAAGAATCAGAATTCGAATCCAACCGTATATCAAAGCAACAAGGTTCGTACTTCAAATCATAAATAGCAAAACAACGAAGTTCGTGAACTTTAGCATTAGATTATGCATTGAGGTGCAAAGTAAAGTTAATGAACAAAGACGTCCAACATTCTACTTACAAGAAGAAAATATATGAAGAAAAGGGTTACAAAAGTCTGATAAAATAGGAATTAAATGGACCCAGCAATCCGACGAATTTCATCAGCGAGTTTAGTTATGGATTCTTGATTTTCTGCTTCAACATCAGCCAAGGCGTGTCTACGCAGCTCCTCATCGGAATAAACGTTCATGTCATTTACAGCTTTTTCTAGCTGCTCCTTTCGATCAATTTCAGCTTGAAGCAAGGGTTGTTGCTGCATTTGTTTTGAAGCTAACGTCTGCTTCATGTCTATCATGCCTGCCAAGTCTGCTTCAGCCTCTGCCAATTGGACCTGAAGAGCCTGGATTTGAGCTTGAAGATGGTCGACCTTACGTTTCTTCTAAAGTTCAGCGTTTGCAACTTTCCTCCCCTCTCGGGATAAATTCTCTCCGATCTCTTCAAACTCTTTAATCCGTTGCTTAGTCTCAAGCAATTGATGGTTAAGTTCAAATAAGGAATCATCCCTTTGTCGCATAGCTTTCATAGCTCGCTCCTCTGCCAAAGGGTAAAGAGATCGAGACCGACGATTTTCACATTGGTTGAAAAGATCTTCAACCTTAGTCAAGTGCAACCAATACGGTAATACAGCAAGGTCCGAGGTTAAACTCTTCACCAAGTCCAAGAAAGGCACCAGCACCTATTTAACATCTGCGAAATTACCTCCATGGTCCAAAATCTGAATGGAGGATTCTCTCAGGATGCTAAGAAAGTTCTCCGATATTTTTGATACAGCGAAAGTTCTTGCCAAAGGCGGAGGAGAAACATGTGTGCTACTAGAGAACACCGTTGCATGAGTAGCGGTTGAAGAAACTCTAACTGCTATGAAGACTGGCAGCGCATGGCATACGGTAGGAGTGTTAGCAGTTGTAGCAACCATTGCGGTAGTGGTAGAAGCAGTAGCGACTGCAGTACTTAGTACGATGCAAGTCTCGATAGTCACAATGGAACTGGTAGACACGATACTTGTATCCATAGTGGCTTCAGCTTCAGTTATGGTGGTTGGAGCAGATTCATTCATCTCAGCTTCCTTAAAGGCAACAGCCGGATTATCAGCTGTGCCTGATTCTACGACTGAACTGGGAGTACCCTACTTTTAGTAGGGTCATCAGAAGCCAGTCCCGCCTTAATACCTGCATCAGTACAGGTGGTAGAATCTGTAGAAACAGCTAAGAACGACAAAACAAAGTCGTTAGTATCTTAGAAACCCAGAGAGGTAAATGACTACACGTATATCTTACCAGGATCAATAGGAACATTTTCGATGCGAGTACTCGGGGCCGAACGCAGTCCAGAGCAGAGTCGAGCTAAAGGAATATCATCCTCATACTCTGAATCTGTCTCAACACCGAGTGACTCTATCACAGGGGTCATAGGCGGAGAAATATTGCGCCTTGGTCTTTTGGCGACGCGTTTAGATTTGAGCATCCGCCCAATTTCCTTAGACTTCTCCCCCACCGTTCTCGGGGCCTCTTCTTCTGCAGCTTGTTCTGAATAAGAAGTATTAGTGGGAAACAAGTCAAAAAATTAACACAAATCAAAGTTAACATACCAGTGATCCTTTTGTTGGGATATGGTTCCTCAAAGACTGGAGATCGTTGATGAGAGTCTTCAGCAGTAGAGCCATGTGGGGCAAGCTCACTAGGTTCGTCCATGGAGGCAAAATCCTCAAATCCACCAAGATTTACTCCATCTCTAAAAGCTTCTCCAATATCGAAAGCAGCAGGCATGTGGCTCCCGTACTCGTCAATATGAGGAGATCTACGAGATGCACTCTCATTTAGAGCCGCGTCTACCTCTTCCTGAGTCTCATGAGGGCTAGGAGGAGTTGTTTCCTCTACCCCAGCACTCTCTTCAGCATGCAAGAACTCTTTGAGCCTATGTATACGGCTTCGCCTAGAAGCATTCCCGGATTTGTATCGGCGTCGGATATAACGTAACCCTGAAGAATTGACGTTGAAGTTGGGAATCTCTGCGTTTTCCATGCAATGCCACTTGCAATAAGCAAGTGTAGTCTAGAGCTGTGGATTTTTTGGTGGAAGCAAGAAACGAGCACCCGTGCCACCGGCGATAGTCCAATACCAAGTTCTGGCCCTAATGATTAAACTACAACCCTCAGATATCAGTTGAGTATTGGGATTACCAACGTACAACTGGGTGTAGCCGAACTGGCGAGCAAAGCGACAAGGCAAGTAAGGCTCCAACACACACACTGGGCCGAAGCGATAAATATGATACCCAGGGCGAATAGTCATAAGCCACATAAAGCAGCCAAGTGATAGAGAAGAATAACCCCGACCATTGGATGCATCCACAAGGGCCTGTCCATAGCTGGTTCCGGGGAAATGAGGGAAACAACGATTGAATTCCCATCTCTTATGGTCGCGAAGAATACGCCGTACCAAGGCCAAATAATGGTGCTTCTAGTCGAAATTCTCCAATCTCTGAATAAAGGGAATGGATTCACCTTCTCTATGGGCAGAGGGTGTACCCATAAGGGTTGGACAATGCAGAACAACCCATGCCATGAAATAAGTGTAGGGCAGCCCTACCTTTGGATTCTCGTTACCTTGACAAAATTGGTAACATAAACTCCGTAAACCATAGTGAATACAAGCGATCATGGCAGGAAGGAGGGCATAAGAATGACCATGCGCTAAACATACAGCAGGGAACACTACCTCAATTGGTAACGAGTCAAAACTTCGAGAAACAACGACGACTTGATGGAGCCATAGCATGAGATACCCTGCTAGCAAAGCCTTGGAAGAAATAGGCTCTCCACCTTAAAAAAAATAACTCTCAAAAGTGGTGCCGATAGGGTAACCTTGTTCATCTGATTCCGACACTCGATGCATGGGAGGATAAGTAAGTACCCGTCGTGATAATTCACTTGCGTCACAAGGACCCAAGGGATCCACGGGGTCACTTTTATGCTCCAAGTTCTTGAAGAGATATCGAGCCCAAATGCTATGGCTGAGGAGTCTCTCACTCTTCTTATTGAGCCGTCCTTCCACATTCATACAAATGTGGTAGTGACTTACAAATGTGGTAGTGACATATTAATTCCCAAAAAGTCTCTACTACTTGGGGTTGCTCCTTCTCTAGAGCAACTAACTCTCGTTGACCTGGGATATACTCCTCGTACGAATAGTTCCCGTTTGGCAGCCCAGAGACTTCTTCCATCTCGTGAAGAGCAATCCCTATTTCACCATCAGGAGTAAAGAAAGTACGGGTGGTAGGATTATACAACTCCAGAATACCAAAGAGCTGGTGGGAGTTGTTGATCAATCCGAATTGTGTCGCTCTAATGGGCGCATAAAGACCAAACTTTTGTAGGTCCTCTTGGTTCTCCTACAAAATGTATTCAGTGACACAAGGCCACCACTGTGTAGGACTCCAATGAGACCAGCCTGGAGTTCTAAAGTCTTTAGCAGGGAATTGATCGTTTCTCCTAAAGAACGCACGACCAAAGGTGTTATCCTCTTCAGCGGTCTCACCAATCGGGAGTTATTTTTGAAAAAGCCCAGGGTGTAATCCGGTGATGTAACGACCACCACTATCTATCTTGGCGCCGCTATGAGAAAAGTGGCCACATATGACCCCGTCCTGTACTGGGGTTAAATCCCAATCCATTTTCCTGGGAGCCGAGACAATCTTCAAAGCAGTAAGAGAGACGTCACGCTCCATCCAAGGCAAGAACAATTTTTGCCTGTTTACAGTTCTAAACCACTCGTAAGTCCCGATATCCAACAAATCAGGAAGTCTCCAAATAAGAGAACATGCTTCACAATAGGTTCCTATTGATAGACTCTAACGGAGCATCAGTGATCATGCACCTAAATGTAGAAACAGAAGGGTCAGAAAGAAGATCCACTTCTTCTAGCCCCCGTTCTCCGAACAGCGGAGTACTCTCAAGAATAGAGTAATGAGGATGAATGACAATCGTCTGAGTACCATCCGCTCCAAGATCGCCATGTTGAGGAAGTGGAGTAGAAGGATATATGACTGCACATAAAGACAAACAAGATTAGTCTCGAACAGCGCTCACGGCCAAGTAACAAAAAAGTCATACTAGCAACGAACGTTGAAGTTCGATCGAATAATGAACCTCGACAGGGATAATGAGGTTTATCTGTTCAGCAAAGTTTGTTGGAAAACACAAAGTTTATCTGAAGACAAAATTTGCCAATCCAACGAACGTGGTCTGTGAAAAGACGAAGATCATCATATAAATGAATTTCGTTTAACATTCTAGAGGGTGACCCTCGTCAGAATAGCCAACGATGTTGGACATGTGAAGTGCAACCTGCGAAAAAGGTTCATCGAAAGGCGAAACAAGTCATAAAGACGAGAATCATCGATGACGAGCTTCATCCAGCCAAAAAGACGTCATCTTTATGATGAGTCTGGAAGAAACTATTCATCTTCCTCAAGAAACCCAAGTCTAAAATAGACAGGGTGAACATCTTTCAGAACGCAAATCATGCGTTTAAGCTTTATTACCTGAACAGTTGGGTAGAATGCCAGGTTCGTGCGAAGAGTCAGCAGCCTTCTTACCCTTACTCTTGCTTCAGTCTATAGCGGTCTTAGGGGCCATTGCTTTCGCTTTAAGAACTTGTGAAGAAAGAGAAATCGGAATTTTGAGAAGAGGAGGAGTTCAGAAACCCAAACGATGAAGAGGGAAGAAGAGGCTTCTCATATTATGATACCCTATTTATAGGGGCGGGAAAAAGGTCGAATCAAGGGTCGCGATCTTCAGTTAAGGTCATTCGATGAGATCTCTCCCCAACAAAATCTATGGACGAGATTCACGGGGATTTCCAATCACCGGCTGGTAACCATTCGCTAGATCTTAGAAAGGCGCATAATAGTGATGATGACGAAGCCGCGAGGGATCAGTTGTCAGACGACGGTTATTCTGACAAGGCTCGTGTAAAGGAACAAACTCCAGAACGAACCTCAAGGTAATTTTCGTGAACACGAGGTTCATGACAAAACCAGGCTCGTAAAATAAACTATTCAGGTTCGAGATACCTATTCAAAGTATTTCAGACTATATACAACCCGATTCAAGTCTGAAAACTTTGAAGGGGGTTTTGTAGACATTAAAAAATGCCAAAATTCGAAAGAGGAGATGGAGAGGCTAATGAAAAAAGCCTATCTCTCCTCCACTCTCATGGATCTTCATAGATCATTGGCTAATCATTTGGCCTTAGAACGTTGAAGCTCATAACGAGCATTACGAGGGTCATTATAATGATGAACCCCGTCTCAAACAACAAAGCTTGTTGTTGGAAACATGATGTGAAGCTCGTCATTGGAAACGAGGTTCGAATCTCATCATTGGAAGCTCACGAGGCTTGCCACGCGCGAGGCTTAACATCAAAGATGAGGCTTGCCACACAGCGAGGCTCGACATCAAAGACGAGACTCGACACGCAGCGAGGCTCGACATCAAACACGAGGCTCGCCACACAGCGAGGCTCGACATCAAAGACGAGGTTCGCCAACGCAATGAAGTTTGTCATCCACGTTAAATCAGGCTGTAACTTCCACAAAGACCCAGTCAGCCACGTGGGCTAAATTCAAGGAGTCAGTTATGCCACTCCACAATTTTAGCACATCAGTTACGCTCACTACTCCATGATTGTAGCACGTCGGTTACGTGCTCAAACTCCTATAAATAGCCATCGACGGCTACGGAGGGAGGTTGGTTGATTATTCTTCATTGGAGATTTTCAAGCTTGGACTTAGAGAAGCATAATTGCTTAAAGTTTCTACACATCAATCCGGAGTTCGAACCTCGATTCCAGCCGGGTAACCTATGTCATAAGCTCTTGCGATCTTGTTCTGATCGTCAACGGGAAGCAATCTCGACTCAAGCATCAATGGAAGGATCCTTTCGCCACCAAGAACCCACGTTAAACAAAGAGAAGCTGAATTAATCTTCTCTTCATCTGTAATCGAGAGAGAGTATGAGTGATTGTAAGGGTTTCGTACCAAGTGATTGAACCCATTTCTTAAAACAAGAAAATCAATCCCAACATAAATTTTTCGACCCTACACCTACGTCCTCGGGAGCCACACCAGAAATTCTTTGATTAATTGAAGAAGATTACAATGCCCGCAATAGGTCACTCTCTCTCTAAGATATTTGGTCTCAAAATGCCATCAAAACCCTCTCAAAGACATCCTCACTTAACCCTAAAAACGTTTTAGGAAACGTATATATACTCAGCCCAAAAACAAATTCTAACCCGAACCAGGAAACCGCCTGACCTGACTTTGGTTGACCGATATCATCTCATCAGTTGACTGGTTGATCACCATCGGTCAACCGATATCATTTCTTCGGTCGACCGTCCAGAATCCTCTTTTCTATAGGGTTTCTCGTGCACGTTTTCGTTCGACCGGGGCAACCTTGTCAGTCGATCGTCCCGAAACTCTTGTAATATTTTTGGCTTCACATCGGTCCACCGATGAGCTTGTGTCGGTCGACCGATAAGAGGATTTTAGTGCAGTTTGTAATTTTTGATACCAGGTTTGGTTCTTCACTCCCGAAACCAACAGAAATCTGGGAATGATTTTATGATAATCAGGCAAAACTTAGGCAAAATTTCTATGATTTATCCTTTATTTTTTTAAGAAACTGCCTTGTATATTTAATTCGTGTATTATGAGGAAGTAAAACAGAGGAAGAAAGGTAGCCTTCTCTCGGGTACTATCTTTATACCTGGCAAAATAGATCGAAAATAATACCCTTTCTCGTATCATCTTGTATACATAACATCCCAACCTATGGTAAACCATTTTTCTTACTTATGAATCTGTATTCTCTTTGCTATATAAAAAGTAGCAACAATAGGTGCAGTGTAGTTATCACAAGTACGAAGGGGAGAAATAATTGTTTGATTCCTTAGAGCGTTGTGCTAACATCGTGATTGTTTGAACTAAGCTTATATTCTTCTAACAACTCATTAGATGCATAAACTTTAGTCCTTCGCCAATTAAACAAACTCCCTGAGAATCTTTATAGTTGTTACGGATTCCATAGAACAGTGATTGAGTCGAGAGTGGACTTTGCATTTGTCGACTTGAAGATAGTGACATGATACTTACCTAGCGAACTTAAAATAAAGGGACTAATTTCAAATAACCACCGATGGGTACTTGTGTCAAAATATCATTGCTAGCTATCTCCTTCTTCGAAGAATGATCAGTCAACTCTTTGCCAACAGAAGTAGTAATTGAATGAAACAAACTAGTGCAGGTTCGTGAATGAAACTGAGTTGTAAGGGAATAGAAAACATAATCAAATGTCTTTGACATCTCTCTCCTGCAAGAGTCAACTAAAGCAATTCTACAGGCAACAATTAATACTTCTACTTGTAGTAGTATTTGTGGAGGGTTATAGTTCTATATTCTGATACACTTCAAACTAACTAATTTCTCACAGCTCGACTCCTCCCTTAAATCTCTATATCATGAACTTAACAACTAGAACAAAACAGGGCTTCATTGTGGTATCTTTTTTCATCATTCCTTCTTTCTTGCCTCTCCTCCTCAACTTCTTCCCTTTCTCTTAACAATCTGCTCCTGCCAAAATCAGCTATGCTGAACATTGCAACTCATTTGTCCCGCAATCGACCCCTATTGCTCCTGCCCTCAGCACCAATATTGATATCTACAGCGGTTATTTCTCTGGTGGCAATAAATTGCTAAGAACATCTTTGTCTTCTTCAATTTCTCACTCCAATAAATACTTCTATTTACACAACAATGGCATCTACAAAACTAAAACATGTTACAGCGGCGGCTACATAGCTACCGAAGATGTCTATACAAAATGGATAATAACACAGTACTATTAAATCACAATAGAGACAGAGAACAACACACAGAGATTTAACGTGGTTCGGTTAGTATGACCTAAGTCCACGGACGAGAAAAGCAAACGAATTCACTAATCACTAAATAAAAGATTACAAAGGAGATCACTCTCTAACCCCACCAAACAATCACACAAACAAAGAGATTAAACATTTCTGTCTCTCTCTCTTCTCTTCTCTCTAGCTCCTCTCTATGTCCGATGTCATTTCCTCATACTTCACAACTCCTTTATAGGCCACGAAGGAGACAACTTGATAGGTAGAATAGAGGGGCTAAGATTGAGCTAAGCTTAAGATAGTTGCAAAGATTGACTAAATGGTTCCGCAAGATTAAAACAATTAGTGGCAATTTTTGTAGACTTATTCAAGTCACTCTCACAAATCTCCACCTTGACTTGAATATGATAATTTTTCTCTCCACTCTTACTGTCTCACCAAAAGCCCTTTATAGGCTTAACCTCTGCTTTATTTAACTCCAAGTAATTCGAGGCAATTCTTGAACTTGCACGAAGGTACGAGCTTCGTTATTATATCTACTAGATTATCTACA
This sequence comes from Asparagus kiusianus, assembly GCA_022839385.1. NCBI lineage: Eukaryota > Viridiplantae > Streptophyta > Magnoliopsida > Asparagales > Asparagaceae > Asparagus > Asparagus kiusianus. The sequence continues at coordinate 72,882 of BQKN01000628.1, forward strand.
GTACTAATTTTCTTAATTTTAATAACTTTAGTTTATCTGATAAAATGATATCTAACATCTATATGTTTGGTTCTTTCATGATATATCTGATGTTTTGTCAAATGTATAGTTAACGGGGCATAAAAGTGTACCTCTAGAGTAGTAAGTGCACAACCATCAAGTTATAGTATAAAAAGCTATCGATCCCATGAGGAATGTGTTTGTAGGAGAAAATCAAAATCGGTTCTTATGTTATATGTGTGACAAATAGGAGTGATGAATGTGATTGTGAGGAGATAAAAAATAGTGAGAGTGATTGTATGTAAATAAAAACAAAATGAGATTGAGAGTGGAGAGATAGAGAGTGGATGAGATAAAGTGTAAATGTAAAAAAATCTTACAAAAGGGAAGAAAGAAAGATGAAGGAAATAAAATTAGAAAACAAATGAGAGAAAAATCAAGAATAAAGAGGAAAATAAAGAAAGTAAATGATGGAGGAGTCAATTAGAGGTATGAGGAATCTAGAATTGAATCCACTAGCTAGTTTTATGCAATTTCTAGAGTTCCCATAAGTATTAATTCCACATCTTTAAAAAAAAGAGCAATTCCCTAGAGGGTTCTATCCTCAAGGCAAACAAAATAAAGGAAAAATAAAAATAAAAAATAAAAACTAATCCTAAGAGGGTTCTAGCCTCAAGGCGAATAGTAGAAGAAAATAAAATCTAAACTATAAAAATATTACAAGAAATAAATGCAAAAAATTAAAGCAAGGAAGTAAAGACATGAAAGTAAATCTACTCTATTAAGCTTGCAAATAAATCTAAGGCAAGAGGGTTCTAGCCTCTTGGCTATTTAAACAAGAAAAAAAATAAAAGATAAATTTATTAACAAAGAGAAAATTTACACTAAGAGGGTTCTAGCCTCAAGGTGATTGCAAACATTTATCTTGATCTTCATCTTCATCTCACATTCATCTTCATAATTAAACAAAGAGAAGAAAAGAAAAATATGAAGAGGTAAAAATGTTTTTTATTAATTACAATAAAAAGTTATAATTTTAAAGGTCTTCTCAATTAAGAGTAACTCTCCTCTCTAAAAGGAGTTTTTACAAAGTATTTCACATTGAACCCCTCACTCTCTTTCTCTATTTTATAGAGTATTACAACCAATATCAACCCTTGGATTAAACTTGATCCCAAATTACTCAATTTTAGCCTTTAATCCATAACAGTAAACTTGGTCGATACTGCTATCGATACAGGTATCGATACCGCTATCGATACTGGTATCGAGACTGCTATCGATATAGGCATCGATACCGCTATCGATATAGGCATCGATACCGCTATCGATACGAATATCGATACGAATATCGATACGAATATCAATACTCAGTCATTTTATTATTCAGTCAATCTTCTCCTGTGTGTATGGGCTTGGACTTCTTAAACCTTTTGAGAGATGAGATGTTGAGTTCTTTTGGGCTTTTATTCAATAACATGCAATTAAGATAAAACATGTTTATTAGTGACATTTTTATTTAAATCAAATAGATAATAAGGGTATAAAAATATAATAAAAATGTGATTATCAAATACCCTCACACCTAAACTTTTGCTAGTCCTCTAGCAAAGAGAGAAATTAAAAGAAAAAGAGAGAAAATTGTAACTCACTTTCGTAGGAATCGCGGTTGTATTTAGAGAATACAACAAGCCTTTAAACCCTTAGTTACCCTAGTGGACGAGTTGTATTCTCGTGAAGTTTATAGTGTATACCCACAAAATTCGATCAACTTGCCATTTTAAAGAAGTTAGTAAATATTTACTTGATATATTTAGACATTCTAATTGAAGCTAGTTATTACTCAAGAAAACGTTTTTATATATAACTCTAAGATAAATCTCCTAGAAAATCTTTTCATTATAGCAATACAAAACCAAGTCTAACTTAGAAATTTAATTTAAAAGTTTTTGAAAAGAACATGGTAATTCTTTGTTTTAAACAATTTTCAAGTCTCTTAATCAAAGTAATTTTTCAAGAGCATATATACAAATATAACCATATATATAAAAACATTGTTAGTATATATAT
>BQKN01000628.1:87447-112276 GCA_022839385.1 Asparagus kiusianus
TTCGTAAGATGAACTAGATCCTGTGTCCTTAGGATTGACCACAAGTTGACTCAGAAATTTTCCTTTCTTTCTTTCACTCATGGCACTAGCTAGTTGCCAAGTTAGGTTTCTAACCTAGTTATGGCTTGAGTATTAGAGTTGAGTATTTGTTCACTTGATTGCGTAAAGGAATTCAAAGTGTTGGATGTTTGAGTCAACATATTTTGTGATTTGTGTAGAGGCCTTGATTATGATTTTCAAACCTTTTTTGAAAACATTGAGACGTTTACCATGATCCCAATTTGGAGGGATATGATTTACAGATTGATGATGAGGAGACGTATTTGGATGTGGCAGATTTGGTTGTTTAAAATTGGCTTGAGAACTAAAAGGAACTGTGTTTCCCCTATTTACTTATTGGTTTGAAGAGGGAGTGAAGTTTTGATTTTCAAAGTAGTTTTCCTGATTCCATGAAAAGTTTAGGTAATTTCTCCAACCTGGATTGTAGGTTGGAGAAAATGGATCGTTCATGGAATGCTGAAATGCAGCGTTAACCTTTCCTAGTGGTTGATTGTTTCCTAAGGGAGGACATTCCTCTGAAACATGGGATGGAAAAAGACAGTTGTAACAACCTGAGGTAGAAACTTGATTGATTTGAGCTGGAGCTCGTTGTTCATCTCCACTTAGTAGGATATGTTTATCTCCAGGGACTGACCACTAGATTTGGGTTAGGTAACTGATGAAACTCTATCGTCACAGTGCTCCAATTGCATGGTTTTCTCAGATAAACTCGCTAAAATTTTTCAAGCTAATGGTATTTTTCTTCATGAAATCCCCTTGACACATTGATTCTAAGAAAGTTTTTAAAAAATAATCTAATCCTTCATAGATGATTTGGCATAATCGCCATTTCTCAAGACCATGGTGAGAACATTAGATAAGAAGATCATTAAATTTATTAAAACACTTCTAGAATGGCTCACTCGGAACAATCTTAAAATTTTGAATGTTGTTGATGCGGCATAAACATGTACCAAAAATGCTGCAAGTGCACAACCGTGTCAAGTTATAGTATAAAAAGTTATCGATCCCACGAGGAAGGTGTTTTGTAGGAGAAAATATAAATTCGGTTCTTATGTTGTATGCGTGACAAATAGGAGTGAAGAATAAGTGTGATTGTGGAGAGATGGAGAGAATGAAAATGATTGTGTAAGTGAATATATTTGAGATTGGAAGTGATAAAAAAATAAATGTGATCAATAAGGCAAGAAGGAAAAATCAAGAAACAAATAAAAATCAAGAATGAAAAATAAAATTCAAGAAAGTAAAGATGGTGGATTCAATTAAAGATATGGATAATCTAAAATTAAGCTCACTTCTTAGAAAAGGGTGATTCCCTAGAGGGTTCTAGCCTAAAGGTGAATCAAAGAAAATAAAAATGAATAAAAAGAAAAACTAAACCCAAGAGAGTTCTAGCCTCAAGGTGAATAGTGCAAGAAATTAAAATCAAACTACAAAATAAATTTTAAAATCTAAACTACAAAATAAATTACAAGAATTAAATGTAAGAAAATAAATCTACTCCCTAAGCATGAAATAAATCTAAAGCAAGAGGGTTCTAGCCTCTTGGCTATTTAACAAGAAAATAAAATCTAACTACAAGCATAGAAATAAATCTAAACTAATAAGCAATAAAAAAGGAAATAAAAAAGAAAAATAAAAGAAATGTAATCCTCCAAATAATTCTTCATCTCCATCTTCATCATCCAACAAAGAGAAGAAATATTTAAAATGGTGAAAAAATTATTTTATTAATTGTAACAAAAGTTACAAATTTGGAAGGCCTTCTTAATTAAGAGTGGCCCTCCTCTCCAAATAGAGTTACAAAAATTTTCACACCCCTAACCCCTCACTCTCTACCCCTATTTATAGTAAACATCAAAGAATGAGAGCCATTGGATTGAATCATTATCCAAAACCATCAAAAATCAGCCATTGATCTGTAACTGATTCGTAGCCATCGATACCAGAATCGATACCGGTATCGATGTCCAATCAAAAATCTACCTCCACAGATGGCTTCGTCTCGTCGAGATATACGATTTTCATATATTATATATTAAATTACGCCTTCCGGATTAAGAGATATCGTCGTTTCTTTGCGGCCAACTATCTTGAATACATTTTTTTTTCTCCGGCTTCTACAAGCTACTCGGCTTGATTCTGGGCTTGGGATTTTTGGCCCTTGCTTGTGTTCTTCATTTAATTCATGAGTTTTTGTTGAGAGGTGAGATTTTTAGGCTTTATTCTTCATTAACTTGTAATTAAAGATAAAAACAATTATTAGTGGTATATTTATTCATTAAAAATAGATAATGAGGATATAAAATTATAATAAAATGTGATTATCAAATACCCCAAAACCTAAACTTTTGCTAGTCTTCTAGAAAAGAAAGAAAAATTAAAGAAAACCTAACTCACTTTCGTAGGAATCACGGTTGTATTTAGCGCATACAACAAGCCTTTAAACCCTTAGGTTACCCTAGTGGACGAGTTGTAGTCTCGTGAGGGTTTGCAGTGAATATACCCACAAAATTCGGTCATCTTGCCAAATTAAAGAAGTTAGTAAATAACTAAATTTACTTGATAATTGAAGCTAGTTATTACTCAAGAAAACTTTTTATATATAACTCTAAGGTAAATTTCCTAGAAAATCTTCTCATTATAGCAATACAAAACCAAGCCAAACTTAGAAATTTAATTTAAAAGTTTTGAAAAGAACATGCTAACTCTTTGTTTAAAATAATATTCAAGTTGCTTGATCTAAAATATTTTCCAAGACTATATATACAAATATAACTATATATATAAAATATTTACTAGTATTTTTATTTTTTTATTTTTTTAAACTCTTTCTTCCTTGGTGATTTTTTTCTACTTTAACGGGCTTTATAAGCGACCATTTAACGAGTTTTGGGCCAAATGGATCCTAACCCAATTGGTCTTAAGTCATTAAGTATGAAAATACTCCTTAGGCTTAATTACTCGGTCAGCTTAGGCTTTATAAAATAGAATCACCTTAAATTCAAGAGTTTATCTTTCTTTCTTTCTTTCTTTTTTTCTTTTGGTACCTATTTTTCGCACTCTTCTTTTGTAATTTTTTTATATGTATATTTATATATATTCTAAAAAATATGTAAGTCAAGACACTTTGAAAAATTATTTTTAACTCTAAGCTAAGCATGCATAAATTCCATTATTTTAAATAAAAATCTAAGTTAAGGCTTAAGTAAAGTATACTACTTTGAAAATCATTTCTTAAGAAATTTATTTAGAGTTATCATAAAAGATAAACTTGAGTAAATAACAAACTAGAGATTAGAAAATTTAAAATTTATCAAATAAATCAATTATTACATAACTTTATCAATTTGGCAAGTGACGATGTTTTTATAATTTTTTTTAGGAAAAGGGAAAAAATGACAAAAATGCAACTACAAATGTAAAATAAAGAGAAAAATAAGTAATTCCCACCCCCACTCCTAAATTTTGCATTGTCCTTAATGCAAACTCTATGATGCACAAAGTAAAGCAGATAAGAAGTAAAGTACTTACATTTGATCAGTTGGTAAAAATCTGCAATTACCTTTGGTCTGAAGAGGATAGAATCAAAAATTTATTCTTCTTTTTTTTTCTTTTTTTCTTTTTTTCTTTTTTTCTTTTTTTATCTTTTTTTTACAACTGAATAAGAAACTCTAAAATAAGAGAAGATTTTATTTTGCTAAAATAAACAAAATAAACAATGTAGAATAAAATATTCAACAAGAAGAGCTCATGTTCTATATTGAATCCTACATTATTGTTGAAAATTCTTCCCCGGGTTTTAAACAAATTTAAAATGATATAATCAATACTGTGCTGAAATTCTAGGCATATGAGGGTGTTCAATAATTCTTGTGGCAATGGAAGGTAGGTATTATTGGTGTCATGCGTTTTGAACTTAGATTCTTGATTTATGAATGTTTGTTTTCTAACAACAAAATTTTCTTTAACAATTTCCTCAACCCCATGATTCTTGGTTGATGTGTAAAAATTTGGTTGTTGTTTATTTTCTAAAAATCTTAGTTCATCAAGAAAGAGTTCTTCAAAATTTAGTTCAAAGTAGCAATTGTTTAACATAGTTTCCTTATTTTGACAAACCTGATCTGCTTCTCCTAATATTTTTAGCCCCTCACCAAAAATTTTCTCAAAATTTGGATCTGACTCTTCTTCTTCTTCCTCTGGTCTTTCCTGAATTGAGTTATCAGAAGGAGAATGAATTGGAATAAGAATTTGGCTTAAAGGTGTTCTTTCCTGATTATCGACCTGTTTTCCTGACTGTAGTGCATTCATTTGAGTGTCCTTAGGATTGACCATGGGTTGACTCAGAATTTATCCTTCCTCTCCTTCACTTATGTCACTAGCTAGTTGATCATTGTGGGTTTCTAATCTAGCTATGGCTTGAGTGTTAGAATTAAGTATGAGTTCGGTTGATTGCATAAAGGAGTTCATCGTGTAGGATGTTTGAGTTAACATATCTATGGCTAGTGTGGAGGCCTTAATTATGATTTCAAAACCTTTTTCCAAAATATTAAGATGTTCATCATGATCTATATCAAGAGGAGTGTGAGTTACAATTTGATGGTGAGGAGACTGATTTTGATGTGACTGATTGCGTTGTTAAAATTATGGATGAGAATTAAAAGGAACTAAGTTTCCCCTAGGAAAATGTTGGGTCGAAGAGGGAGTGAAGTTTTGCGTTCCGGAGTGGTTTCCCTGATTCCATGCAATGTTTGGGTAATTTGCCAAACCTGGGTTGTAGGTTGGAAAAATGGATCATTCACCGAATACTGAGATGGGCTCTCTACAAACTCCCAAGTTTCATTGGGGATTCAATCCTATTGGGATAACATAAATCTTGGAGAACATGTGGTTTAGCCATTTGTTCAAAATGAATTTGTCGATGTGTATAATCCTTAATCCACGTTTGCATGCGCCTAACACAATTTCTTTTTATATTTTTTTATAAAGAGAGAGAAAAAAATTAGTTTTTTTGTTTTTTAGAAGAAAAAGGAAGAAGGAAAAACCTAACTAAAACAAATCAAAAAAAAAAATCAATCACTTTTTAATCACTCTAACTCTAGAGTTAAGCCTAACTCAGCTAGGCCAACTCCTAACCAAAAACTCCTTAAGTGAAAAGATAAAAGTTTTACTCAGTTAGTTAACCAGGTAAGGATAGGAACAGAGGTTGATCGGAGATCAATTAAGTACCTCGTTCCTTGCGGAGCGCTTACGCAACCCCTAAACCTTGCCTTAGATACGAACTAATCCAAGAAAACTTAAACCGGTTCACTTAAGGATTCTTTGTTCCATATTGAGCTCGAGTCCTTAGGGCCAACGTCTAATGAATTTTATTAGGCTTGGGTTGTGTAGTGAGGAATTTGTGATTTTTGGGCTAAGGTAAGGGTGATGAAATCCCTAAACCCTAACCCTAACCTTAGCCTTAGCCTCTCTCCCCCAATCCATCGCAAGCCCGATCTCGAATCGTCTTCCTCATCCTTCTCCTTTGAATCAAAGTCGATCCAGTTCAGCCTCGGGCACGCACTTGCTGGCGATGGTGATGGATTCTCTCATGCTGGAACCATTACTGCTCGCCTCAAGTCCTGGAGCCATGGCGGCCAGGTGATGATCTCCATGAGCTAACCAATTTCATGAATTTTTTTCTCGAATAATTTGAGTAATTTTGTGTTTTTACTGTAGTAGATTCTTAGTGAGCTGAGGTTAAATCTTATGAAATCTACCTACAGATTCTTTATTAATCTATGGAATTATTATGTCAGATAATTTAATAACTGCCGTGTTTTTGATATGTTTTTGGTCTTTGTTAGTTATGACTATTAATAGTGTAAACATTATTATTGCTGTCAATAGAGGCTTAATATAGAGAATTTGGATATGTTTTTAAGAAAAAAGTTAAAATTGTTAGGAAAGTAGCTTTGAATTTAGATTGAATCCAAGATGATGTGAATTGAATTATTGTGAAGACTAATTGTTTCAAAACCAAATGTTGATTTCTTTGTAGATTAGATTGCCCTCTGAATTACCCATCCTCATTTACAACATTTTATCTTAGCAATAATTGATTATTATCTTATCTAATATATCAATCCATAACATGCACAACTCCATAAAGCAGAGCCTGACAGAACACCTGACTGGAAAAATAATTATTAAGTATTAGTTTTGCTTAATTTACCTTCTAGATATTACAATAAAAATATATTGGACTAGACTAACTTCTTACCTTCACTTGTTCATTTCTTAATATCAAACACAATTGCTATTCAATTATGATAGGAAACATTTCCATTTTATTTCTTTCTGGGGTGAAAAAAAATTCTCTAGAGTGATCCATGTTACAGCTTGTATATAAAATTACTGTTCGATTACTATATAAAAGCTTACTGGTTTGATGCATTCTGCCTATTAAACTAAGCATATACTTAATCTAGTGTCATCTGTATCTCTAATTTTAAGAAGCATCACAAGCCTTTCTACATGGTCAGATTGTATTGCGTCAGAATCATTTCACAACAAATTGTGTATCAGTTATCCATTACCAGGTTGCAGCAGGTTGAGAAATTTAAATCTTATTCTTGTGTACTAGGCAAAAAACATGCACAACTCAAATATACTGAAAAAGACAACCCAAAAGAGTGAAGTTGCAATAAGTTAGCGGGCAAGCAAATCATTTTACCTTTATGAGTTAATATGTATGCATTATACAGAATCAGGAAGTCTACAAAGAGGTACACAAAAAATATGCCAAAAAATGAGCTCTATGTGCATTAAGCCAAAGTAAATTATTGATAGGTAAATAAACAATTACAAATTATAGACATGATATTTCCAATGAAATTACTACCATAGGCTTCTTTTGAGCATTTAGGCCGACTTCTCTTGCTCTTTTTTTAGAATGTTTGAGGCTGATACAAATGAATTCTCTGGCAAGATAAAATGGGTTTTTCCAGGTTAGAATGCGCTAATGCATTGTTTCATGGAGGAACAAAGGCCTCGATTCATGCCTGTAGCAGTGAAGTACATTTATGCTCTACCTAATGGTTTGGATCAATTGTGGCAGAGGATGTCGTGTTCATTTCGGCAAGATATATGGGAATGTACCCTATAGCGAACCAGACCATCTTACAATGGAAAAGGATGATCCTGTATTTCAACAAAACACTGTAGCAGAGGGGGCATAACTTGGACCTAGATATAGAGTGTTCTCCCAAGTTGCAAGGCTGGTTTTGTGGATGCCCAGGCCACCAGAGGGTGTGTCAGACACCTTTTTTGTATTTTGTCAATTGCAATGTGGATCTCAGACAAGGAGGTAGCAATGAGAACTGATTTTCTTTTTGGTTTTAGTGTATTTTGTATTAGGAAGAGCTCCAAAGTTTATAGCTCACATGACCTATTGTATTTACACATACATGTATGGTGTAATGGTTTTGTAAAAGTGAGGGATGTCTCACTTCTGAAACTACTCATTCTCAAGATGAGAGGTGAAAACATGTTACTTTTTTCATTTAATGATACCTTATTTCCAAACTAGCTACGTTAAGTAACTTTTTCTCTTTTTTCTCTCTTGATAATCTCTCATAATATGACTAGCAAATATTTTCTCAAAAAAAATATCATTAGCAAGTCTAAGAACCATGAGATTAATCTTCAATAAGGGCATGGAGCTTGATGTGTTTGGTGGAAATTTATAAATCTTCAATAAGGATGAAATGATATTTAAAAAAAAAATCATGAGATTAATCTCCTTAACCCCTCTTCATTTGCAAAACACAAAAGACTTAACCCCTTGTCTTAACTATCATATCCAAACGGGTTTAGAATTTTTTTAATCATTCACGATGGATTAACTAAGTTAACCCTTTTCTTTAATCCCCCTCCTTAACCCTTTGCCAAACGGGGCCTGAATGAATATCTCCAGAGTTGCAAGTGCACAACTATCAAGTTATAGTATAAAAAGTTATCGATCCCACAAGGAAGGTGTTTGTAGGAGAAATTCAAAATCGGTTCTTATGTTGTGTGTGTGACAATTAGGAGTGATGGATGTGATTGTGGAGAGATAAAGAGTGAGAGTGATTATATGTAAATAAAAACAAAACGTGATTGAGAGTGGAGAGATAAAGAGTGTATGTAAATAAAAACAAAACAAGATTAAGAGCGGAGAGATAAAGAGTGGTGTGATAAAGTATAAATATAAACAAAACTAACAAAGGGAAGAAAGAAAGATGTAGGAAACAAAATCAAGAAACAAATGAGAGAAAAATTAAGAATAAAGAGGAAAATAAAGAAAGTAAATGGTGGAGGACTCAATTAGAGATATGAGGAATCAAGAATTAAATCTACTAGCTAGTTTCATGCAATTTCTAGAGTTTCCACAAGTATTAGTTCTATATCTTTAAAAAAAGAGCAAGTCTTTAGAGGGTTCTAGCCTCAAAGCGAATCAAAGAAAAGAAAAATAAATAAAAATAAAAACTAATCCCAATAAGGTTCTAGCCTCAAGGCTAATAGTGCAAGAAAATAAAGTCTAAACTATAAAATAAATTGCAAGAATCTAAACTACAAAATAAATGCAAGAATTTAAAGAAACAAAGTAAAGACAAGAATGTAAATCTACTCTATTAAGCATAAAAATAAATCTAAGGCGAGATGGTTCTAGCCTCTTGCCTATTTAAACAAGAAAAGAAAGTAAAAGATAAATTTATTAACAAAGAGAAAATTTACATCCCAAGAGGGTTCTAGCCTTAAGGTGATAGCAAACTTTCATCTTGATCTTCATCTTCATCTCACCTTCATCTTCATAATCAAACAATGAGAAGAAAATAATAATATGAAAAGGTAAAAATATTTTTTTATTAATTGCAATAAAATGTCATAATTTGGAAGGTCTTCTCAATTAAGAGTAATCCTCCTCTCCAAAAGGAGTTTTTACAAAATATTTCACAACTGAATCCCTCACTCTCTACTTCTATTTATAGAAGATTACAGCTAATATCAACCCTTGGATTAAACTTGATCCCCAAGTTAATTAATTTTAGCCTTTAATCTGTAACAGTAAACTTGGTATCGATACCGCTTTTGATATGGGTATCGATACGGGTATCGGTACTCAATCATTTTGTTCTTCGGCTGATCTTCTCTTGTGTGTATGAGCTTGTACTTCTTGGGCTTTTTTAGAGATGATATATTGAGTTCTTTTGGGCTTTTATACATTAACCTGTAATTAAGATAAAACATGTTTATTAGTGACATTTTTTAAATCGAATAGATAATGAGTGCATAAAAATGTAATAAACATGTGATTATCAATAGCACTTGGCTATCACAAAATACCATAGTAACACTTGATGTAAACCGAGATCTTCAATCAAACCTCTCAACCAAATAGCTTCTTTCACTACTTCTATTACTACCATATATTCTGCCTCTATAATAGACAAAGCAACTATCGACTGTAGCGTCTCCTTCCAACTAATGCCACCACCTGAAAGAGTGAATATATAACCTATCAGGGATCATCTCTTATCTTAATCACCCGCATAATCTAAATCAGAATAGCTAAGTATTTTACAATTTGAATTTGTGTTACTACCAAAATATAAACTAATATTAGCAGATCTTCTTAAAACTCTAAGTACCCATTTCACAGCCTACCAATAGACCTTTCTAGGCTTATCCATACACCGACTCACAACACTAACTGCATGTAAAATATCTAGACGGGTGTAGACCATAGTATACATAATGCTTCTAACTACACTGGTATAATAAACACAAGACATGTAATTCAATTCTTCATCAGTCCGAGGTGACAAATCTACTGAAAGATGAAAATAAGCAGCAACCGGAGTCTTCACAGACTTAGCATCAAGCATGTCAAATCTCTCCAATACCTTCTTGATGTATTTCTCCTGAGATAGATATAAACTTCCTTCTCGCCTGTTCCTGTGGATCTCCATCCCAAAATCTTTTTTGTTACTCCCAAGTCCTTCATCTTAAACTCATGTTTGAGTAAAGATTTTAACTTGTTGATTTCTGACATGTCTTTGGCTGCAATCAATATGTCATCAATATACAAAAATAAATATAAAAAAAACATCATTGAGCTTTTTATGATAAACACAACTATGATATTTACTCCTAGAGTAATCATGCTCAAACATGAAAGTATTAAATCTCAAACACCACTGTCTTGAAAATTGTTTCAACCCATAAAGAAATTTCTTGAACCTGCACACATGATCTTCTTTACCTTCAAGAATGAACCCCTCTGGTTGATCCATAAAGATATTCTCCTCAAGCTCGCCATGTAAAAAAGCCGTCTTCACATCAAGTCGCTCAAGCTCTAAATTAAAATGAGCAACCATAATAAGCAACAAGCAGATTGAGGTGTATTTTACTATTTGAGAGAATACTTCATTGAAGTCCACACATTTTGTCTGACTGTAGCCTTTAACTACCAAGCGTGCCTTGTATCATACAAAATCTACATCCGAAGTTTCTTCTTTCTTCTTGAAGAGCCATTTACAGCTAATGATATTTTGTCCCCTTTGTGACTTCACTAAATATCATATCTGGTTCTTGTAAAGAGACTACATCTCTTCAGTAACCGCAACATTCCAATCTGCACCCTCATTGCCACTAGCAGCCTCGTTGTAGGTAGAAGGCTCTGAAATCTCAATCAATTCTACTATACTCAAAGCATAGGCAAGCCTGTTTGCATAATGTTGAGGAGGTCGGTTCTGCCTTTTTTTCTCCAAGTAGCAATATTGTACTATTACTCTTACGGTGTATTAGCATCTGAAGTTGAACCTTTCATAGTATCAACTGGTTCAACATGAGCACCATCAGAAACTCCCTTTGAAGCAGAGTTCTCTAGCTCCACCTGCTTACTAGACTACTTTTCAGTGCCTGTAGTATCAATAACAAACTCCTTCCTCAGGTAAAACATGAATTTCTCATCAAAAGTAATATCCCTACTAATAATAAATAGGTGATTTAGGATTAGAACGACACAATCAATATCCCTTTACCCTAGTAGCATATCCTAGAAAAATAGCTTTCTTTGCTCTAAGTTCAAGCTTACCATCATTAACAAGGAAATAAGCAGAGCAACCAAATACTCTTAAATATGAGTAATTAGCAGGGGTAGTAGACCATACCTCTTTTGGGTTTTAAAATCAATTACTAAAAAGAGATCTGTTTATCAAATAGCAAGTTATATTGACTGTCTCAGCCCAAAAATCTTTTGATAAACCGGCATTAGAGAGCATGCATCAAGCTCTCTCTAAAAATATTCTGTTCATCTTTTCACCATTTTGCTGTGGTATATGTCGAACTGTACAATGACGCACAATATCTTCATTCTTATAGAACTGGTCAAACTTTGTGGAACAAAACTCATTTCCATTGTCGGTTTTGAGGTGCTTCACTTTCTTTCCTGTTTGCTTCTCAATCATAACCTTCCATTGCTTGAAAGTTGCAAACACATTACTATAGGCAAATAAAATTACCTTTAATCCAAAAATTAGGAGTTCTCCTGCGCGACTCTGCCTGAGCGTTTAAAGCTCGCAAGAACAAAGCCCATTTGGCTTGTTCACCTGCATCAAATAGGCCAAGTCAAGCTCGCCTGAATGCTCCGCTCGCCCGCACGAGTCAAGCTCGCTTGCAGAGGATAGCCCACATGAACCAAGCTCGCCAATTGGGTTTAAGCTCGCCTGAACACTTAAGGGGTTCGTCTGATAACCTCTCATGCTCGCCTAGCTCACCTGCAAGCTCGCCTGATCGTTTAACAAGCTCACAAGCTCGTCTAGCTCGCCTGCAAGCTTTCCTGAGCATTTAACTAGCTCGCAAGCTCGCCTAGCTCGCCTTGCTCACCTGCTAGCTCTCTTGAGTGTTTAACTAGCTCATAAGCTCGCCTAGATCACCTGCTAGCTCGCCTGAGTGGTTAAAACCACTTACTTGAATTGTCGGAGTGGTTATGCCCACTTCCCACGATTCAAGGGTCGGTTATGATCCCTATTAGCTATAAATAGCCTTTGACGACTACAGAGAAGGAGAGGAGAGATTTTGAGATTAAAAATCTTAGATTTTCAGCTCTTGGCATTGATTTGGAGATCTAACTCTTTGCTCTTTGCAAATTCTTGCATTTTGGCTTTTTGAGATCTGAATCTCTTTGGCAATTGGTCTTTTGGGTGATAAAAGAACTGATCTTTGCCTATTTTGAGCATTCGGCCTTGATTTCGACCTTGGGTATTCGAACTCAATCAACAAAACTTCTACCACGCACTGAAGTTTATTCGCAATCTCAATCAAATCGTCTAATGGAAGCAATCTTGACGTAAGCATTCGAGGGAAGCATCCTATCACTACCAAAGAACTCACGTTAAATAAGAAGAGATCAAATTAACTCTCTTCGCTTCTATGTAAAAGTGATTCTGATTTATAAAAAATATTTTTTATTAATATAAATTTAAGATTACATTTTACAACAAACAGAAAATGGCGACTACAGTAGGAGAAATCATGACTTCTAACGAAATGGTAGTGGCGCAATTTGACGAAATTGCGACGGGGATGGCTATTGAAGCCCTCGTAATTGAGTTCGACTAGGCTAAGTACGAGAAGTACTTATCCTCAGCTTCTTCTAGCAACAAAGCATCTCACAAATGTCACAAAGTTGTGCGTGTGGCCCAGTCCCAAACGGCTAATGCCACCGTGCCTGAAAGCTCTACCCGAGCAAACATTGGGGGCTCTACCTCCCCCAGGCCAATTGAGGCAAATCAAAAGGCCAAGAATGCAAGCTCAGGGGCTACTCAATGGGTTATTAAGCAATCCACGTAAACCCCTATTCTTGAGGAGACAACAGTTCATGTTGGCTCGAACCGCGCCTTTGCCGTCAACATGAATGCTCCTCTATTAAAGAGAGCCAAGAAACAATGACGACAAGCCCTCGCTTGCCACGAGACACGTGCCCTCATTTCCTATGACGGCCTGAATTACTATTCAGGCCTGAAAAGGGCCAATCAAGAACACAAAGTTCTTAGTTTTGGCGAACTTAGTGTAGTTCCCAAAACTAGCGAACTCAGCATTTCAGGCGAACCTAGCAATGCAGGTGGCCTTCGCTCTGCGAGCAAAGTTCCCAATTCTGGTGAACTGTGCAAAACATGTGAACTCACCAATTCAGGTGGGTTTTGCTTTACTAGCCACGTTCTCAATTCTGGTGAACTGCGTCTATCAGACAAACCCACCTACTCAGGCGGGCTTCGCTCTTTTGGCAAAGTTCTAAAATCTGGCAAACTACCCAAATCAGGCGAACTGCATCAATTAGGCGAACCCACCAACTCAAGCAAGCTTTGATCCACTAACAAAGTTCCCAAATCTGGTGAATTGCCCAAATCAGGCAAACTTCACATTTCAGGAGAAGGCCATCATGCAGGCGAACCTCGCCAGTCTTGCTTGAAGGTGAGCCATCGCCAGAAAGGCAAGGAAGTAGTTCGCTAAACAGGCGAACCTCACCTGAACAAACAAGTGGCTGAGCTCGCCCAACGGACGCAAGCTCGTCTAACTAGGTAACCTCGTCTGTCAAGGAGAGCTCGCCGGAAATTAACACTTGATGATTTTGCCAAGTGTTCTCACATATGCTCTTTGGAGCCTTCTTCACTTGAATGCTCAGCTGGTCCTTCTGACACTGGGAGTTATCACCATCAACCTACAAAGGGATCTTAGGGAGCATCTGAGTCGCAAGCGCATGATTCACAAGGCGACTCCTTAGTTCCACTGCGAGCGGATTATTACAGTGGTGCTCGCTAACTGCCAATGTACCGAAACGCTAAAACCATTGGTGTTCGAAAGGCTCTCCCAACCAACAGAGACAAGACCTCCTCACCGATGATGCAATCATTAGAGGAGACGAGCTCCTAATGACTTGGAACTCCCAGCCATAACTATCAACATGACGGGGATGTACAAATCAAAGAATTTGGATTCTTCAGATCCTGAACTCTCACTAGGATTGAAAGTCTCCCCATTGAGCGTAAAGGTGTCTACCAACACACCCGCACCCAAACGGGGTGGCATTCTATTTTATTACACACGCTTAGCGCCCATCTCCGATGACAATGATGACGATCGTTCAGCAATAGCAGCGTCTTAGGCCTCAAGCTCAGTCTAGGGCGGGCATGCAAAAGTGCACATGGTTGAAGTCCCGGATGAAGTAGCCAGAAGGATAGAGGAACAACAGTCTGCGATTGCTATGCAGCAAGCAACCATCAACTCCATGAAGGAGATGTTGGAGAAACTTCTGAGTGAGAAGAATAAGAAGAAGAAGCGGACTTTGTGGGCTTCCTCAAAATCCTCAAAGCACAAAGAGTAGGAACCTATTCCTCCTCACACAACGGAAGGAGAAGATGACCCTGGATTGTCTTTAGACTCTTCATCCAAGTTGTCGGGAGGAGCATCATGTGCTGGAAGCACTCCCCGATACAAGAGGCTTGACGAGTTCCAAAGTCAACTCGATGCCTTAAAGCTCCACAAGAATATGAATGAGCTAGGGTGGTTAGATCGTATATGATTGAATAGGATACAGTCCCCTACCCGACAAAGTTCAAGCCCATGAGCTTAGTCCAGTTTGATGGTAAGGGATCTCCCTCACAGCATATCTATTACTTCCTGTCTCAATAGGTTTTCTTACGAGGAACGATCCTATCCTCACTCGACTATTCATTGGAACCCTGATGGGGGTGGCCTTTGAATGGTTCCACAAGCTGGAACCAGGCTCCATCAAAACATAGACTGATATGGAGAAGCTTTTTTTGGCCCACTTTTTTGATGACGATGAGCAATGGACTTCTAAGCCTTCAAAGAAATCCAAAGGTAAGGCTAAACTCTGTAATGTTGTTTCTATAATTTTAGATGATGACAAAGTGGAGGTGGCAGCCCTTACCGATTTCAATGACGAGGAGGCTGTATTAGCCACAAGGGCTGGAAAGGACTTTGTTAAGCACTATCCTCCAACAGCAGAGAATCTGTCAAGGCCACCGATAGGACTGTCACTAGCGGTTCAGCCGAATCCCGACAAGCCTAGTTTGAGTGGTTAACCCTTTCAGTTTGATGTGCTCACACAACTAGATAATATCCCAGCCAGAATCACCTTGTATGTGCTCCTGCAGTTGTCCAAGTCTACTCAGGAATCTCTACGAGAAGCACTACCTAACTTTGAGGTTTTTGCAATGCATTTTCTGTCTGCGCCTAAAGAAGATGTAGAAAAGGAGTGTCCTCAGTGCTGCCGAATATCCAAACAGCAGATCCCCTGCATAATCTTTACTCCTGATGATATTCTCATCAAGAGTACAGCTCATGACCGACTCCTATACTTCTCGGTTCCTCCAAGGTGGATAGAATCCAAGTGGACCCAGGGTATGCATTAAGCATTGTTCCCTTGAAGCTCATCAAGCACTTGGGGGTACCACAGAGGTGGTTGTCTACAATGACTACTACCATCTTTAGCTTTAATGCCACCGAAACCCAGCTATTTAGGGAAGATTCATCTCAAATGCCGGCTAGGTGACATGAAGATGGATGTGACCTGCTATGTGATCGATGCATAACCCTCCTACAATATGATCTTGGGTCGACCATGGATCCATAGCAACTAGATAGTCCCATCCACATTATACCAGTGTTTGAAGTATGTGGACGACTACGACCAAGTGAAGACAGTGTTTGCCGAAAAGCGACCCTTCAATGGAGTCGAAATTACTTCACTGACTCTTTACTTTTCCAGGACTTTGAATCGGGGGACGAACCACTGATCGAGGAACCTAGTAGTGGCAACGAGGTCGATAGTGAGTCAGAGTACAACGAGGGTCTTATCTTGAACGATATTGAACCCATTGTAATCGTCTATGAAGGCCTCGATGTAGTCGATGCTGATGAAGCGCATGAATTTGTCATGAATAAAGACTTTAACTTTGCTTACTTGTTATCTAGTTCAGAGTCTAGTAATGATGAGTCTGACAATCTAGTTGCAGGGTTGTATAAGAGATCTTCTTTACACTTGCCTGTGCACTCATTGTTTGTCGTAGATAAACAAATGATCGAGTCCTCACGAGCTTTCTTTGTCGTACCGGTCCAAGATAATTATCAAAAAGATATTATCATTTGAAGGATAGACCAACCTATGTGTGCTCTGCGGGATGAATCAGAAGATGATGAGCCCGCCGCTCAATTCTCGCACTACGATCAAATAGCGATGCGTATGATGGAGAACATGAGTTATGACTTTACCCGCAAAGAAGGCTTGAATTTCGGTAAAGGACGAAGGAAGCCTGCATGACCCTTTGTTCCCAAAGGAAAGCCTAATGATTACTTCAATAAAACTTGAAGAGGGTTAGGTTACACCTCCTCTTCATCAGAACTACGGTACGACTTTGGTGAAGTATCCAAGGAAAATCGTTTCGGAAATTCATCTTCGACGGCATCGATGTGGGATTCAGACGTCAGCATAGGAGCTGTGTTCAAAAACCCTACAGTCAACATGGCCACAACTGAACCCCTCAAAATCAAAGAGGATGATCAGGTCCCGCTTTACAATGAAGCATGGGATCATCATATCAGTACCTAGTGGAGTGGTCGGTTTGAACAACGTGAATCACCCACGGAGGACAAAGTACTTTAGGTAAATATGGGGGATGAGGATAACCTCAAACCCATATTTATAAGTGATAGCTTACCTCTCCAAGATAAATAAGACCTTATATCCCTCATTCGGAAATATATTAACGTCGTTGCCTGGAATTAATGTCTGGCCTTGAAGAAGAATGGAAAGATCCATATCTACATCAACATCGACTTCAGAGATCTCAATGTTGCATGTCCGAAAGACAAATCTCCTTTACCCATCATGAATGTCATCATAGATAATACGTGCGGGTTTAAAAGGATGTCCTTCATGGACGGATTTTTGGGGTATAATCAAATAAAAATGTACCCTGAAGATGAGAAGCATACTTCATTTAGGACTCTGTTGGGAATATACTGCTACAAGGTGATGCCCTTCAGACTCAAGAACATAGGAGCGACTTACCAATGCGTCATGAGCATGATCTTCCATCGTAAGATGGTCGAATGTTATGTAGATGACTTGGTTGTGAAGAGTCGCAGCAAAGACGATCATCTTCAAGACTTGAGAACGATGTTCAAGTTGATGCGATCTCATCAACTGAAAATGAATCCCACAAAATCATTTTTGGGGATGCCAAGTGGTAAGTTTCTCGGATTTGTTATCACAATGAAAGGGATTCACATAGATCCTGTAAGGACCATGAATTTTTGATACTAGTTAAAATAATTTTTCGGTATTTTAAAATATTTAATTATTATTTTTTAAAAGAGTATTTGTATTTTTCTTAATTTTCTAGAATTTTCTATGATTTAAATGTCCAAATTTTATATTTATTTAAATAATTTTGGTATTTATAAATTAACTTAGTATAGTAAAATTTTTTAAGAATTAATCCGTTGTGTTATTGATACTATTACGTATCATTTTGAATAATACGTTGTATTATTGTTATTATTACATATTATTTCATATAATACGTTGTATTATTAATTATGTATTATTTGTATAATTTGTTGTATTATTTTTACTATTGCGTATTATCTGTTGTATTAATATAACTGGTACGTTTTATTGTGTAGAAAATTATTCGATAATTATTTGATTTTAAATGTAAGTAATTATATTTCTTATTAATTATTCTCGTTTAATTATATGATTTGTTGTATTATTTCTTTTGTTGCGTATCAATTGTTGTATTAATACAATTGGTATATTTTTATTTGTAGAAAATTATTCCGTAATTATTTTGATTTTTATATATCAGTAATTATTTATTTTAAATAATTTCGTTTTAAAATAACTAACACTAACCCTAAAATTAACCTATATATATACCCTCACCCTCTCTCTCTCTCTCTCTCTCTCTCTCTCTCTCTCTCTCTCGTACCCTCAACACCGCTGCCATCCCTCGTTTTCTCTCTCTCTCTCCACTACGTCGGACCACACTGTCATCACCTCATCTCCTCGACCATCGCGCCGGCCAGCACCTCAGACCCGTCGAATGACCCATATCCGACCACCTTAGGCCATCTCCTTCCCTCTCACACCTCTCTCCGATCAACCACCGCCGCCCCCATCATTCCCTGCCTCCGAGCTCAGCCCTCACCCTCAGCAGCACCGTGTCGACCTCCTGTAGCCCCGACAGTCCCCTCCACATCACCTAGCCCGCTATCAGCACATCGACAACCACCTCAGCATCGTCTGCTGCCCCCGTCGAGCTCCCTCGCGATCAGTCCTGTAGTCCTCATTCGCCCCTCGTCGCCGATGAGCACCACCAAGATCTCGCAGCCTTCCTGCAGTCCCCTAGCCGACGTCGCGCTCCACCGCGCTAGATCCGACTTGCGCAGTCGACGTCGACTCGTTCGACATGCCCGAGGCAAGATCTCGCCTCTCAATTAGTTGTTTTTAGAATTATTATAAATTTAATGGTTAGTTAAATATGATAATGTTGATAATACGTATATTGTGATTATTTGGCGTGGATTGTTGATTATTAGTATTAGATAGTATTTTAATAATGAGATATTTTTACTGTAATTATATCTAAGAATGAACGAACATGAAATGATGTGTTACGTGTTATAATTAGATTTTTGAGATATTATCGAAAAAGAAATAAAATAAATGTAATTTATAAATATATAAATGTTACTGTTCATACAGATAAGAATTAACAAAAAATATATATACTATATATCTTTTAAAAGTTTATTTTAAAATGTTTATGATGAGAAATATTTTTTAAAGAAATTATTTGAAAAAAGGGAATATTTATTTTTTTGAATTAATTATGATAGTATAACCGATAGTCATAGAGCGTGACATTTCATGTGAAAAACGACATCGGTTTCTAGTTTGTTTTTACCGCATTATTATGTTAGAGATTACTTAATTATGGATAACTTTCATGAGAAGTTTGGACACCCAAGTAGTGAGATATTAACAAGATCTATTTATATGTGTATTTATGTTGTTATAGACACGGTTCATGCATTCCGTATTTGTTCGTAGTTATTATTCATGTTTTATGATCCTTATTTTAATATATTTGACATGTCATGATGTGGTTGCATGAAATTAGTGTTATTAATATCTCCTTGTTGTGAATAAGAACCTTAGTAGTTCATGACTTAGTGGTCTTGTGTGTCATGAACAGACTTAGTGACATGTGTGAGTGTGTTGACTGAGTTTAGGTGGTGAACTAGAGTTTTAGTGTGGATTATGAATGTTAACTTAGAAAAGCGAGACGAGTTAGGATGGGGAAGTCTTGGTTCATGTGGATGTGGCTGTCAATGTATCTTCCAGACTCGCGCCAGTGAATTCGTGTAGTCACTGGGGTTGGTTTGTTGGGCTAAAGTGAATTCGTGTAGTCACTTTAGTCCGTGACCTGTTTTGTCACCTAAGCTTTGCCTGAGTTTGGACTAGGCCGAGATCATATTGCGTGTAGTCCTCTGTTCGATTCATGTAGTAGTATTGGATGCGCGTAGAGGATTTGTGAACAGACAGTTATCCGGTGATATGAATGTTGACTTTATTTAAGACGTGGATTGGTGAGTTTTAGGATGGCTAGTACTCGACCCGATTACAGTGTGTAGTTAGCCTTATGATTATCATGTTTTAGTAGTGAATTTGCATGTTGATCTTGTTGGATTTCCAGATGTACGTTTCTTTGTCATTTCTGTTGTTGTATCGTTTTTCACATTGGGTTTTCGTTCGTTCTTTTTTTGTTTTGTGGGTTCTTACCGTGTGCCATGCACGCTAACATACACCTGTTTTCTTTGGTATACGTCAAACTTAGAGGAAGGATAGATCCAGCTTGGAGATGTGCCAGAGTCGGGATATTCTCAGCAGGAATGCCTTGCAGATAGAGTTGAAGAATAGGCCAAAGTTTAGTTATCTCTTCTTAGTTGATGATCCTAGTTTCTTTTGTAGTATTTTCCTTTCTTTTACCGTTGATCGATGTATCTTTGTACCTCTTCAGTATTCAGTTGTTCAGTTTTGTATAAGGGTATGTTGACCCTAATATTATGTCTTGGATGATATTTCTTTTATTATATGGATTATTTTATTCTGAGTTTATCTATTATATTCTCGCTATTGTGATCGGGAACATGTGACTTCGCATTGTATTTATTTCTAGGCGCTTAGTGTATTAGGTTGTGGAGAAATGTTTATTTTTATTTATTCTCTTTAATCTAATACGTCGCGGGCTTGTTCACATTCCGATTCCCAGTATTTGGGGAAGCGGAGCGTGATAGGTTTTTTAGGTGGCCCATGCAGGTCATGATCCCGAGTTCCTATTAGTGAGAATATAATAGATAATTTAGACGCATATCATGATTTCATCAGGGGGACTATTCTTGAGCCCTTATCCTATTTTCTTGATTGATTTCGTTTCGTCCCTATCTTATCACTTTTGACTCCTAAGCTTACCACTGTTCTTTTTTGGTCGCTTCGCAACTATACTCTCTCTCCATATAACTTCTCTTTCATCATACCGGTCGTTATTGTATGTGTTATTATTTTTACGACTGTGTTTTATTTGGTTTGGCTTATATATATGGTTTAATTGTATTGATTTCAGCATTATTTATAACATTATTTTATGTATCACACATAGTGTTATATTGTATGTTTTTTATTAAAAATATAAATCATTACTTATATATTTTTAATTGTTCAAACTATGTTATTAAGTGTTTTGCATTGCTCTAGACTCCACATATACATTGCATAACATATCTAATATTCAGATTATTTTCTTGTGTTTAAAATATACTTTTGCATATCTATATTGTGTATGTGTGCGTTTATCTGTCATACCTCCTGTTATTTACTTATGTTTTAGATTATTGCATATTGTTCATATTTTTAGTGATATACATTAATATATTCATGATTTTAATATTCTACATATGCACTATATTCTTATCTTTTACATTTTCAGTATATAGTTTTTTTATCAATCAGTTTTGTCTTGTTAGATTGTTTATTATGTTTGCATTGGTTTCGTTATTTCTAAGAGACATGTATTTCTATTTTGATATTAAAGTATTTATTCACATTGTTAGGTTTGGAGTTGAGTTATTAATTATCTATGTTTTGTTACATTATCTCGTATCATTAGTTATTATTCTTTTATAACTAATATGAAGATAATTCTAAATAGCATTGTGAGTATGTATAGTAATTACTCATGGGTTGTTTATAGTATGTATGCGTATTTGTTGTTGCTTTATTTTTGATATGTAATATTTTATCATATCGGCAATATTCATTGTATACACATATTATTTTTAGTGTTATTTTATAGTATTTTTAGATTTTTATGTCCTTTTGTGTCATTGTTTGTTATTATTCTCTATTCATTATTTTCGATTACTTGTGTTGTGTTTTATTTTTACATTATTTTATAATTACTATTCTCTTTTCATTATAGTGTATTCATGTAGATTATTATATTTACAATGTATACTTTTTATTGATTTATAGTCATTTATTATTTCTAGTATCAATTGTGTAACCATTTTTATCTAAAATATATTGGTGTTTTTCATATACGAAATTATGCTCTTTGTATATGTTTCTATTTATTTATAAATCTATTTTATCTTTCATAGTTTATGTTTTATGTATTATACATCTTTATTTATGTATATTTATGCTAATCGTATTTATGTAATTTTGACTACTATACAATATATTGATATATCTGAATTGATTTTATACAGTAATAGTTATTATTGTTGTATCTTGTTTATATTTATTATTTTACCTTATGAATATTACTAATATTTCTGATTTATCATATTGTTTGTTGAATATGTATAATTATGTCCTTCCTATTATGTCTTATATAATATACCTATTTTGAATCGCTTGAATACTCTTACGTATATTTTTATCATATAATATTTTTGACTATTTACATGTCTATTACATTGTCCCCTATATTTATCTAAACTATATTTATGTTTGATTCTTTACTATTTTGTTTTGCTTACATACCCTTCAAATGTTTCTTTTGCTTTTGCTTTTATATGATTCATCCGTTATTTGTATTGTATTTTTATATTTTTGTGTTTTAGTATGTGTATTATCTAATTACGTATGAGTGACTTATATTTTATCTTTTATTTCCTTATGCTTTTCTTTTATTATTTATATTGTAGAGTTGATATGCTTTATCATATATTTTAGTGATTGACAACTTTTGAATCATATATTTATATCATATATCATATTTTATATGTTATATGTTTGTTATATTTTACCAATTCTGTGTTATTGATTATGTTTTAACACTGTGATGTGTTGTCTTATGAAACTATATAAATAATATCATGTTGATATTATATTTTTCTATGATTATATATTTTTTTTGTTGACTTTTTTGCTATTATGCTATATTTGACTGATACTTATATTTTTGTTTGTGCCTAGATGTTGTATTATTTTATAATTTGATACGTATCAACTATTTTATTTACTATATACATGCTTCTTTATACCTGTGTAATCTTTTTTCAATATATGTTCACTCTTTTTATGTTATACTTACCTCATTCTTATTATTTTTACTACGTAGCAGACTTTCTTATGACCTTGATTTGCTTTATAAATTTGCATTAACTATTCACTTCTGATTAGTATCATTACTCTGATATATACACACTGTGAATGAACGTGATACTTTGTGTTTGTATTTTGATTGTGTTTGACTAACTATAATTTCTAACGCTCTGCTTATGGATATGCAATTTATTTTGAATTCTTTTCTATATGCGTTGAGTTGAGTCTCTCTTTCCATATCTCTGTCATTGGGTTTAATTCCGAGGATGGAATTTGTTTTAAGGGGGGTAGAATGTAAGCACCATGAATTTTCGATAATAGTTAAAATAATTTTTTGGTATTTTAAAATATTTAACTTTTTTTAGAAGAGTATTTGTATTTTTCTCAATTTTCTAGAATTTTTTACAATTTAAAAGTACAAATTTTATATTTATTTAAATGATTTTGATATTTATAAATTAACTTAGTGCAGTAAAATTTTTTTAGAATTAATCTATTGTTTTATCGATACTATTACGTATCATTTTGAATAATATGTTGTATTATTATTATTATTACATATTATTTTGTATAATACGTTGTATTATTAATTACGTATTATTTGTATAATTTGTTATATTATTTCTACTATTGTGTATTATCTGTTGTATTAGTATAACTGGTATGTTTTATTGTGTAGATAATTATCCCATAATTATTTGATTTTAAATGTAAGTAATTATATTTTTATTAATTATTCTTGTTTAATTGTACGATTTGTTGTATTATTTCTTTTGTTGCGTATCAATTATTGTATTAATACAATTGGTACGTTTTTATTTGTAGATAATTATTCCGTAATTATTTTGATTTTTAAATATCAGTAATTATTTATTTTAATTAATTTTGTTTTAAAATAACTAACTCTAACCCTAAAATTAACCTATATATATATACCCCCACCCTCTCTCTCTCGTACCCTCAACACCGCTGCCATCCCTCGTTTTCTCTCTCTCTCCGCTACGCCGCACCACTTCGCCATCACCCCATCTCCTCGACCACTGTGCTGGCCAGCACCTCAGACCCGCCGAATGAACCAGATTTGACCACCTCAGGCCATCTCCTTCCCTCTCATGCCTCTTTGATCAACCACCACCGCCCCCATCATTCCCCACCTCCGAGCTCAACCCTCACCCTCTGCAGCACCACGCTGACTCCCGCAGCCCCGATAATCCCCTCCACATCACCCAGCTGCTACCAGCACCTCGACAACCACATCAGTGCTGTCTGCTGCACCCGTCGAGCTCCCTCGCGATCAGTCCTGTAGTCCCCGTCCGCCCCTCGACGCCGATGAGCGCCACCGAGATCCCGCAGCCCTCCTGCAGCGCCCCAGCCGATGTCGTGCTCCACCATGCTAGATCTAACCCGCGCAGTCGACATTGAATTGTTCAATGTGCCCAAGGCAAGATCTCGCCTCTCAATTAGTTGTTTATACATTTATTATCAATTTAATGGTTAGTTAAATATGACAATGTTAATAATATGTATATTGTGATTATTTAGCGTGGATTGTTCATGATTAGTATTAGATAGTATTTTAATAATGAGATATTTTTACTGTAATTATATCTAAGAATGAACGAACATGAAATGACGAGTTACGTGTTATAATTAGATTTTTGAGATATTATCGAAAAAGAAATAAAATAAATGAAATTTATAAGTATATAAATGTTACTGTTCATGCAAAAAAGAAGTAACAATATAAATATATATATATATATATATATATATATATATATATTAAAAGATTATTTTAAAATGGTTATGATGAGAAATATTTTTTAAGAAAATTATTTGGAAAAAGGGAATATTTATTTTTTGAATTAATTATTATAGTATAACCGATAGTCGTAGAGCGCGACATTTCATGTGCGAAACGACATCAGTTTCCTTTTACCGCATTATTATGTTAGAGATTAATTAATCACGGATAACTTGCATGAGAAGTTTGGACACCCCAGTAGTGAGATATTAACGAGATCTATTTATATGTGTATT
>BQKN01000628.1:112676-133286 GCA_022839385.1 Asparagus kiusianus
TTTTTTTTTTTTTTTTTTTTTTGTGTGTGTGGTGCCCATTTTTCGCACTCTTCTTTTATAAGGTTAGTTTCTTTTTTTTTTTTTTATATATATGTGTAAGTATATATAGTCTTTTTTTTTAAAAAAATGTGTAATTCAAGATAACTTGAAAAAAATATTTTCAACTCTAAGTTAAGCATGCAAAAATTTCATTATTTTTAATTAAAAGTCTAAGGTAAGACTTAAGTAAAGTATACTAGTTGAAAAATCATTTCTTAAGAATTTTATTTGGAGTTATCATAAAAGGTGAAGTTGAGTATGTCACTAACTAGGAATTAGAAAATTTCAAATCTATCAATTAGATCAATTATTACTTAACTCTATTAATTTGGCAAGTGACAATATTTTTATAATTTTTTTTTTAACAAAAAGAAAAAAAAGCAACTAAATAAAGAGGAAAATATGTATTTCTCACCCCCACACCTAAATTTTGCATTGTCCTCAATGCAAATTCGTTGAAGCACAAAGTAAAGCAGATAGAAGAACTTACAGTTGTTCGGTGACAATGATGATAAGGATCTGCAATTACTGTTAGTATGAGGATGAAGAAATCAAATAAGAGAAAAATTGTAAGTAATTATTTTTTTTTAATTTTTTTTTAAACCTATTTTACTTATTAAAATTTTTTTATTTTTTTTTTTTTTTTAAGAAACAAAAGAACTTTTTTTTTTTTTTAAGAAACAAAAGAAAAATTATTAAATTTTTTTTTTATTTTTTTTATTTTTTTGGAGGAAAAAAAAAATTATTAACTAAGAAACAAAAGAAAAATTGGTTTTTTTTTTTAAATTTTTTTTTTAAGGGAAGAAAAACATTAGTTTTTTTTTTTTTTAGATAATGAGGTTCATGAAGAACCAACACCTCTTCCTCTCCGAGCGAAAAAAAAATTCTAAAAATGGTTTTATAAATAATGAGGTTCATGAAGATCCAGTGTCTTTAGGGTTTGCAACAGGTTGACTTGGAAATTTTCCTTTTTCTCTCTCACTCACGGCAGCGGCTAGTTGCCCAAGTTGGGTTTCTAACCGGGCTATGGCTTGTGTGTTCGAGTTGAGCACTTGGCCGGTGGTTTGCATGAATGAATTTAGAGTGGTGGATGATTGGGTCAACATGTTGGTAGTTTGTGTAGAAGCTTTGATCATAGCTTCTAAACCCTTTTCTAAGACACTTAAACGTTTGTCATGATCAGAATTTGAAGGATTTGCAGGCTGGTGAGGATGAGGATGTTGGTTTGGAAAAGGTTGGTTAGAAAAATTGTTTGGTGTATTGAACGAGACAGTGTTTCCCCTAGGGAATTGCGGGTTCGACGAGGGAATGAAGTTTTGGTTTCCATGAGAATTTCCTTGGTTCCAAGCAAAATTGGGATGATTTCTCCAACCTGGATTGTAGGTTGGAGAAAATGGATCATTTCTAGGGTGCTGAAATGCAGCGTTCATCTGTTCTAAAGCGTGGTTGTTTCCTAGAAGAGGACATTCCTCTGAAATGTGGGTAGGAGACTGACAGTTATGACATCTCGGGGCAGAAATATGATTGATTTGAGCCGGAGCTCGTTCCTTAACTTCTAAGGCTTCTAACCTCCGCATAATCGTCGCCATCTTCGCTTCAGACGCAATGTTTGACTCCAAGGAAAAACCACTAGACTTAGATTGGGAAACAGATGAAACCCTGTCATCACAGTTTTCCCACTGCATTGTTTTCTCGGATAAACTCTCTAGAAATTCCCAAGCTTCATCTGCGTTTTTTCTCATAAAATCTCCCTGACACATCGATTCTAAAGATGTTTTTGAAGAATAGTCCAATCCTTCATATATGACTTGGCACAGTCACCATTTTTCTAAACCGTGATGAGGACATTGGATTAAAAGATCTTTAAATCGGTCAAAGTATTTCCAGAATGGCTCTCCCGGGACAATTTTGAAATTCTGAATGCTGTTCCTAAGCTTTACCGTTTTGTGAATAGGGAAAAATTTCTTAAGAAAAACGGTGACAAATTCCTCCCAGGTTGAGATGGAATTTGTCGGTAAGCTGTACAGCCATTTTTTAGCTTTGTCCTTTAGAGCAAATGGAATAAATCTAAGCTTAATCGCATCTTCAGTTAATTCCCTCATTTTAATCATAATACATACTTCCTCAAATTCCGAGATAAATATATATGCATCTTCTGTTTCATTACCTAGGAATTTGGGAAGCATGTTTATGAAATGCGGTCTAAGCTCGAAATTTGCTCCATTTACTTCGGGGAGTCTTATGCAAGATGGAATTGCATTTCTGGTGGGGTAACACATATCCTGAAGAACTGGTTGATTTGCCATTTCTTGGATTGGTTCAACACGGATTAAGCGATGAAAATTATCCCGAACCCAAATTTGCATACACCAAAACAAATTTTTTTTTTTTTTTTAAAGAAAGAAAGAAAATTAGTTTTTTTTTTAGGAAAGAAAGAAAGAAAATTAGTTTTTTTTTATATGAGAAGATAAAAAAAAAAAGAAAAATCCTAACTAAAACAAATCAAGGCAATCACTTTTCAATCAACTTTAACTCTAGGGTTTAGCCTAACTCCACTAGACCAGCTCCTAACCAAAAATTCCTACAGTGAAAAGATCAAAGTTTTACCCAGGTAGTTAGCCAGGTAAGGATAGTACTAGAGGGTGATCAAAGATCAATTAAGTACCTCTTTCCTTGCGGAGCGCTTTACGCAACCCCTAAACCTTGCCTTAGACACCAACTATCCTGAGAAAACTTAAACCGTTCACTTAAGGATTTCTTGTTCCTTATTGAGCTCGAATCCTTAGGGGCCAACGTCTAATGAGTTTTAGAAGGCTTGGGTTTGTGAAGTGAGGAATTAGTGATTTGTGGGCTAAGGAAAGGGTGATGAAATCCCTTACCTTATCTTGATTGGGGTTTTGCCCTTAAGAATGTTTTAAGTGTGTGCCAAATCAAGTGCTACAATCACTTTGGTGAATTCCTACACTATATGAAATGCAACCCTAGAATTTAAAAGCGACTAAAAAGGATGATAAAAAGAAAATCTTTTTTTTTAATTATGGTCAACAACAATCAAATGTGAGAAGGGGGAAGATTGTTTGAGTTTATTATCTTGTTAGTTTAAGTCCAAGTGAAAGATGAATTTTATTATGGTCAACAAAAATAAAATCTTTTTGTTTTTTTTTTAAATCCTAATTGTCTCTAATTGTGAAGCTAGCTAAAGAGGGTGGAATTGAAAACTAGAAAGAAGACTTACCCGAAAGCAATGCTCCAAATTCTTGATCTTCAATCCAAGATTTTCAAGCTCCAAGCGGTTCCTTCACAAGAAAAATACACAAGTTAAAGAATCAAGTTAATAAAATCCTATTTTAGCACCTTCCCCGGCAACGGCGCCAAAAACTTGATGTGGCATAAATATGTACCAAAATTGCAAGTGCACAATTTATCAAGTTATAGTATAAAAAGATATCGATCCCACAAGGAAGGTGATTTTAGGAGATTATTAGAAATGGTTCTTATGTTTTGTGCATGACAAAAAGGAATAAAGAATAAGTGTGATTGTGATGAGTGGTTGTTTTGATTTATGTGCAAGAGATAATAAATTGAATTTAGAGGAGAGAAGGAAGAATCAAAGAATAAATGAAATCATAAGGCAAGAAATATGAATTAATAAAATCAAGAAATAAAACTAAGAATGAAAAGAAAATTTAAGAAAGTTAAGATGGAGGATTCAAAAGAGGTAAGAAATCTAGAATATATTCCACTAACCAATTTCAATTATAAAATACAAATTATTCTCTTTTATCATATTTCAACCTAGATTTATTAAGCATAGATTATCAAACCATTTAAGGAAAGCATAACCTATCAAATTATCATCTAAGTTAAAATTACTATTCATGATAAGAACAACAACATGATAATAATCCTAGAATTCATAAGCATAACCTATCAAACCATTTAAGGAAAGCATAGATTATCAAATTCTTCTTCTACCGATTAGTTCTCTAGTTGATTATCCTAAACATGAACATTTTTAAGTGCAAGAGAATAATTCATACAATATAAAGGAAATTAGACTAGTTTCATACAATTCTAAGATTCTTACAAGAATTAAATTCACATCTTAAGAAATAAAAGCAAGAAGAAAAGGAACTAATTACAAAAATAAAAAGAAAAGAAAAATCTAAACTATGAACAAGAAATAAATCTAATTACAAAGAAAATAAAAATCTAAACTAAAAAATAAATTGCAGAAATTAATTACAAGAAAATAAATCTACTCTACAAATTAAAGTGCAAAAAGAAATAAAAAGACAAGAAAGTAAATCTACACTACAAGCATGAATTTAAATCTAACTAATAAGCAATAATAAAGAAATTACTAAAAAGAAATAAAAGAGAAAAGAAATGCAAACCTTCAAATTGCTCTTCATCTCCATCCTCATCATTCAACAAAGAGGAGAAAGAACAAATTTAAAGAGGAAAAAATTATTTTTATTAATTGCAACTAAAGTTACAATTTTTGGAAGGCCTTCTCAATTAAGAGTAGCCCTCCTCTCCAAAAGGAGTTTACAAAATTTTCACACCTCTAACCCCTCACTCTCTACCCCTATTTATAGTAAACATCAATGAATAAGAGCCCTTGGATCGAAATCTTATCCAAAAACATCAATTTTTAGCCTTTGATTTGTAACAAACTCCCAATCATAAGAGGCCCATTGATGTTATTTGATTTGAATTCTGTAGCACAAAATTGAAGTCCGGTTTTGTTCTCAGCAGCAAATGATTTTCGGCCCAGTCAAGCATTTCATTTTGATTTTCAAAACAAAAATCTCCATTCAAAAGAGCAGCCGGCCCATTTCACATTTGATTGAAGAAAAAAAATCTGCAGCCTCCATCATGTCCGGTCCACAAATCCAGTCCTCTTCATTTGATTTTCAAGTGAATATCATGTCCGGCCCATGTCCACATTGATGAAGTGCAGCAAAGAAAGAGTCCGGTTACTGTAGCATATTGTGCTTTTTTGCATAAAAGTCCAATTCATTTTCAAGTCCAAATCCTTCCTTGCACACATGTGATTTTCAAAAATTAATTCTCTTATTTCTTCATTTACTCAAGGGTCTTTGTTGAGACATGGAGAGTTGAGATTTATTCTTCATTAACCTGTAATTAAAAGATAAAAATAATTATTAGTGGTATATTTATTCATATAAAATAGATAATGAGGGTATAAAATTGTAATAAAATATGATTATCAGACACCCCAGTAGTGAGATATTAACGAGATCTATTTATATGTGTATTTATGTTGTTGTAGACACGGTTCATGCATTCCGTATTTGTTCGTAGTTATTATTCATGTTTTACGATCCTTATTTTAATATATTTGACATGCCATGATGTGGTTGCATGAAATTAGTGTTATTAATATCTCCTTGTTGTGAATAAGAACCTTAGTAGTTCATGACTTAGTGGCCTTGTGCGTCATGAAAAGACTTAGTGGTATGTGTGAGTGTGTTGACTGAATTTAGGTAGTGAACCAGAGTTTTAGTGTGGATTATGATTGTTAACTTAGAAAAGCAAGAAGAGTTGGGATGAAGAAGTCTTGGTTCATGTGATTGGATATGGTTGTTGATGTATCTTCCAGGCTCGCGCCAGTGGATTCGTGTAGTCACTAGGGTTGGTTTGTTGGCCTAAAGTTAATTCGTGTAGTCACTTTAGTCCATGACCTGTTTCGTCACCTGAGCTTTGCCTGAGTTTGAACCAGGCCGAGATCGAATTGCGTATAGTCCTCTGACCGATTCGTGTAGCGGTATTGGATGCGCGTAAAGGATTTGTGAACAGTCAGTTATCCGATGATATGAATGTTGACTTTATTTGAGATGTGGACCAGTGAGTTTTAGGATAGCTAGTACTCTTCCTGGTTATAGTGTGTAGTTAGCCTTATGATTATCATGTTTTAGTAGTGAATTTGCATGTTGATCTTGTTGGATTTCAAGTTACACGTTTCTTTTTTATTTCTGTTGTTGTATCGTTTTTCCTATTGGGTTTTCGTTCGTTCTTTTCTTTGTTTTGTAGGGTTTTGTTGTGTGCCATGCACGCTGACGTACACCTATTTTCTCTGGCGTACGTTAGACTTAGAGAAAGGACGGGTCTAGCTTAGAGATGTGCCAGAGTTAAGATATTCTCAGCAGGAGTGCCTTGCAGATAGAGTTGAAGAATAGGCCGAAGTTTAGTTATCTCTTCTTAGTTGATGATCCTAGTTTCTTTTGTAGTATTTTCCTTTCTTTTACTGTTGATTATTGTATCTTTTTACCTCTTCAGTATTCAGTTGTTCAGTTTTGTATAAGGGTATGTTTACCCGAATATTATGTCTTGGATGATATTTCTTTTATGATATGGATCATTTTGTTCTCAGTTTGTCCATTATATTCTCGCTATTGTGATCGGAGACCTGTGACTTCATATTATATTTATTTCTTGACGCTTAGCGTAATAAGTTGAGGAGAAATATTTATTTTTATTTATTCTCCTTAATCTAATACGTCACGGGCTTGTTCACATTCCGATTCTCAGTATTTTGAAAAGCGGGACGTGACAGATCCCGACAAAGTGTGAGCTATCCAGGAATTCCAACTACCCAGGAATCTTAAAGAACTGAGATGACTATAAAGACGCTTGGCTTACGTCCGTAGATTCATCGTAAATCTTTCGGATAAATGCTAGCCCTTCACAAAGCTGATGAAGAAGTGTGTTTTGTGTGGGACGAAGCTTGCCAACAAGCGTTCGATAAGATCGAGACTTATCTCTTGAATCCGCCTGTTTTGGTGGCTCCCATCGCATGGAAGATCTTCCTAATCTACGTGAAAGCGATGGAGCACTTTTTTGGGGCTCTTTTAGCCCAAGATGATGACGTCGGCCATGAGCAAGGCATCTACTACCTGAGTAGAATCTTGCAGGGAGTCGAACATCGGTACCCTATGGTAAAAAAGGAATGTTTGATCTTAGTATGCACAATTCAGAAAATACAACACTATTTGGTCGGTCAAACTATACATGTCATATCCCGGATGAATCCCATCCGAGTCTTCATGACACAACCCAGGTTTCTAAATTAGCGTCTGACAAGATGAGCATTTTTGTTATCCCAATATGACATACACTTTGCTAAAGAGTTAGAGATAAAGCATCTCGAAGCATATGGTGACTCTCAACTCATCGTCAAACAAATGATAGGGGAATACGAGGTCAGGAATGACGACTTGATCACATGTCATAAAGAGGCTATCAAATTAGCTGAGTCATTTGAAAGCTTTCGCATTGAGAACGTATTATGTTCTAATAATATGCATGTGGATGCATTAACGACGTTGGAAGCTAACCTGGCTCAACTGCTAGGGACAAGTCAACGTATCACTATTGCAAGACGACAACTCTTTCGACCGGAGTATGTTCTTGAAGTGAATGTAACTCACCAGAATACGGGTCAACTCGAACCGAGAGATTAGTATTTCCTGATCATCAACTATGTCTTATACGGCATACTCCCCCGAAGACGTCAAAGAATGAGAGTCTGTTCGCAGACGCGCGCCGAGATTTTACTACGACTTAACCACAAAAGCATTGTATTGTAGGTCGTACGATGATATGCTACTACGATGTCTGTCAATGAGAGAAGCGTAGGAAGCCTTACGGAATGCCCATGATGGTACTTGTGGAGCTCACCAACTCGGACCTAAGCTCTTGGGTCGTTTATGAAGAATGAGCTATTATTAGCCCAGGATGATTAACAACGTAGTGGCTTATGCCAAGCGTTGCCATGCATGTCAGGTCCACACCAATTACATGCATCAACCGCCCGAAGACCTACATCTGAAAACAGCTTTGTGGCCATTTGAGACATGGGGGATGGATACCTTTGGACCGATATCTTCGCCATCAGCAAAAGGTCATTGCTTCATCCTAGCGATAGCCGATTACTTCTCTAAGTGGGCTGAAACCATTCCCTTAAGAGAAGTAAAAACCATTGATGTGGTCAAATTCATAAAGCATCATATCATTTACAGATACAGCATCCTAAGACGTATCATTCATGACAACAGGTCATAATTTATTAGTCATGCATTCACTCGTTCTGTGATAAGTTTAGAATACAGAACCTCGCGTCCACTGCCTATAATCCATCAGCAAATGGACTAGCCGAAGCTTTCAACAAAACGATCATTAAGATCTTAACAAAGCTGACGTCCACCAACAAGCGTGATTGGGATGAAAAGCTTGGTGAAAGATTATGGGCGTACCGTAGTATAGTTTGCACCCTAACTAGCACCATGTCCTAATCATTAGTATACGGTTGTGAGGCTGCACTACCTCTAGAAATCCAGATCCCATCCTTATGCATCGCACTTGCGATAGGGATGACCACTGAAGAAAGTCATTGACGACACCTCGAAGAGTTGGAGGCGTTAGATGAAAAGTGGCTTGAAGCTCAGCAGCATATCGAGTTCTATCAAGCCCGAATATCTAAGGCTTTGGACAAAAAAGTCAAACATAGATCTTTCAAGGAAGGAGAGTTGGTCCTCACTGTTCGATGACTAATGATACTCAATTCTGAAAATATAAGGACCATGAATTTTTAATACTAGTTAAAATAATTTTTTGGTATTTTAAAATATTAATTATTATTTTTAAAATAGTATTTGTATTTTTCTCGATTTTCTAGAATTTTCTATGATTTAAAGTCCAAGTTTTATATTTATTTAAATGATTTTGATATTTATAAATTAGTTTAAAGCAGTAAAAAATTTTTATAGAATTTATCCGTTATGTTTTTGATACTATCACATATTATTTGAAATAATATGTTGTATTATTATTATTTATTACGTATTATTTCATAATATACGTTGTATTATTAATTACGTTTTATTTGTACAATTTGATGTATTATTTCTACTATTACATATTGTCTATCGTATTAGTATAACTGGTACGATTTAATGTGTATATAATTATCCCATAATTATTTGATTTTAAATATAAGTAAATATATTTTATTTATTAATTATTCTTGTTTAATTATATAATACGTGTATATTACGACTATTTCGTATTAATTGTCGTATTAGCACAACATGAATGTTTTTATTTGTAGATTGTTATTCTGTAATTAGTTTAATTTTTAAAATACCATAATTATTTTATTTTAATTGTTCTATCTATAACCCTAACCCTAACTTATAGTATATATATATGCTTATATACCCGTAACCAAACCCGCCGCCCACCTCTTTTCTCTCTCCCACGTTCTTCTCCCACTCTCTACTCGTACCCTCTTCATCCTTAGACCCACCGCCTCACCATCCCTTCCTCTCTCTATCTTCATCTTTTTCTCTCTTCAAGCTCCGCCACCAAGCCCTCCGCCCAAGGCTGGTCGCCGCCGCCGATCCCTAGCCATCGCCATTACCGAACCCAACTTCAACACCGACCAACTCCACCAGATCTGCCTGAGCACCTCCCGCGCGCTTCCTCCTACGTCCGAGTTTCGCCGCCTCCCCGTCGCCGGCGAATGTCGCCTTCCCCAACCGGCCTAGCCACGCCCTCGAGGTCGAGCTCGAGCTCAGATTCCTCCCCGCTCGACCACGACCACCCGACCTCCACCACGACCGCTCCGCCTCGAACATCCTCCAGCGCCCTCCCCTGCTGCTCCACGACCCCGACGCCGACCAACCGCCGCTCTCCTCCAGAGCTCCGCCTGAACCTCCTCGCCTCAAACCCCGCCTCCGGCGACCAATGCCAGAGCCGCCTCTGCCCTCCCCGCCGGCGCCTGAACCTAACTCCAGTGCCTCCTCCACCCGCGCGACCACCACCAACATCCCCCTCCTTCCCAGATTCGCTCACAGCCACCGCGCTACTAGTCACGTCGCTGACACCGACTCCTTCAGCCCCCACCTCATCGCCGCTGCCTTCACCCTCGCTCGTGCTGCCCAGCGATCACTGCCCGAGCTCGCCGCTATCCTCGCCTCGCTATCGACGTCGCCGACGACCTCTCCCGCTGACGGCAGTCCCCAACAGCTACGACCGACGCTCTTCAGACCCGCGCTGAGATCAGACCCGCGGACCCGCTGTCACGCCCTGCTTCCCAAAAATACCTAGGAATCAGAACATGAACAAGCCCGCGACGTATTAGATTGAGAAGAAATATACACTATCATTTTTTTTCTCAATCCAATACGCTAAGCGTTTGGAAATAAATACAATGTGAAGTCACAGGTCCCCGATCACAATCAGGAAGAATATAATAGACAAACTCAGAATAAAATAATATATATCACAAATGAATATCATCCATGACATAAAATTCGGGTCAAACATGCCCTTATACAAAACTGAACAAATGAATATTGGAGAGATACAAAAATACATCGATCAAGCAGGAATGGAAAGAACTACAAAAGTAAACTGGACCATCAAAGAATAACCTTCGACTCCTTCTTCTGCTCCGTCTACAATGCACTCCTGTTGAGAATCTTCTGACTCCTGCTGAACCTGTTGTTCCTCTAAGTCTAAAGTACACCAGAGAAAACAGATGTACGTTAGGGTGCATGACACATGGCAAGACCCGACCCCACAAAGAAAATAGAACGAACGGAAATCCAATGCGAAAAACGATACGATAACAGAAACAACAAAAGAACGTACAATTGAAATCCACAAATCAACATGAAAACACTACTAAATCATGATAACATAAAGCATCCAAAATCGATCAGGTAACGAGATCATGCAGCTAGCGATCAGAAACAATCATACAAGTCATAAGGGCATACACTAGATAGAATTAATACTTAAAAATCTATAACAAGAGACGTAGTACGTCGAGCGAAATAATCCAAACAAGGAAACCCTCATGTATATACCATATGTCTCAAATTGTAGATAATTAAATATTAACCCCAATCTATGTATGAAAAGAACACAACTAGCCATCCAATCACAACTCACTAGTCCCTATCTCACCCAGAGTCAACGTTCATATTCTCGGATAACCGGTTGTTCACAAAATCATCTACGCATAATGTTTCACTACCCCCCTCAGACCCACCCTAGTGCTACATAGGAATATCGCTAGTGCGAGCCTGGAAATAATCAACAATCACATATCACTGCACCTCAGACCCACCCTAACGCTACACATAAATATCGTTGGTGCGAGCCTGGTAATAATCAACAATCACATATCACTACACCTCAGACCCACCCCAGTGCTACACAGGAATATCGCTGGTGCGAGCCTAGAAATAATCAAGAATCACAATAACACTGCACCTCAGACCCACCCTAACGCTACACAGGAATATCATTGGTACGAACCTGGAAATAATCAACAATCACAAGATCACTTAAACCAAGAATTCCCCATCTCAACTCTTTTTGCTTTCTAAGTCAACAAAACACAGGTATCTAGGTCTTGTACACGACACGCTAGGCCACTAAGAACATGAACTACTATCGGTTATCAACAAAACAAGAAATAATAAATAAATACAATTATTTTATGCAAAACATATGATGAACATGACTATATAGGCTAGCTAGCGATGAATCAGGTATGCATATATGACAATGAGTGAGTATGAATAAGAGTGTCAACATGTCGGTGTCAATGTACATGAAATGTCGTGTTCTTCAACTATCAATCACACAGTCATAATACAAAAATACACTTTTTCCAAAAAACTTCTTTAAAAATATTATCATTCTAAAATAATTTCCTTCCACAACATAAATTCTAAAAATATTATAATTAATCTAAAATAATCCTGTTACCCAAAATAAATTCTTTAATTTATTATATTTGTTCTGAAAATACTATTTATCCTATAATTACTATCCATTCAATATTATTCATCAAACCCATGCAGATAAATATTAACAGAGCTAAAATTGCAGATAATTCATAATAAATAGAAAAAGTAGTTCTAAGTAAGCGGGATCTTGCACATAAATAATCTACGACAAATATAAGAATTGGAACGAAACTAAACAAGGATCAGGATCTTGCCTCGGTTCGTCGAATGAATCGACGTCGACGATGCGAGCCTACGGTGGGGTGGTTCTTCCACTGGATGTGCGTTGACATATCATTGAACAGGTGGCGTGCGTTGACATATCATTGAACAGGTGGCGTGCGATGGAGGAGACGTCGGAGACAGTGCTGCTTGGTCAGAGTTGGGCGAACGGGGAAAGGAGGTAGTGCAGGTGGGGGTGGCTGGCCAGGTGGTGGATCTGGTTGGAGCGGGGCTGGATGTGGAGCTCGTCGGAGCAACAAGGTGGATGGTTGCGGGGAGAGACGTCGGAGGGCGCTGGTGGTTGGCGTGGTCGATAGTGAGAGTCGGAGGGGGTTCTGTTGGACCCTAGAGGGGGGTGATTAGGGTCAAGAGGCTATAATTATGCAATAAAAATAAGACAAGCAAACCACAGTAATCTAATGCAATCAAAATAGAGGATATAGGGTTAGGAATCGTTATCCTGTAACGTGCGATATGTTAACGAGGTTCGGTCCGCTGACCTACGTCCCCGCTCCCCACTCTCGAGGAGAAATCCACTACACAACCCGGTTTAGAAGCCGGAACTTCGTCTACACAGCGATCCCCTCACGATCTCACACTACACAAATTGATCTACACAAGATCACACTCCCACACAGTTTGATCTACACAAGATCACACTCTCAACACAGTAGAAATGGTGTAAGACTCTCTCTTTAAAACGTCCCTATGGCAAAGAGAAAGAGCACACTGAAGCTGGGAAGTGAACACACAAAAACACAGAAGAAACAGCTTTGAAATTGAAACTCAGTGAAAAACAACGTCTCTGGTTTTTGCAAAAGCTGGGACACTTGAGGAAGAAGAAGAGGTAGAGTTTAAATAGGAGAAACAGCTGTTTTAAACCCATACCCTTAATCCCCCAAAATCTGGAAGCAAACGTCGCTAAGATTTGTACTGAACGGCGCTGATAGAGGTACAGAAATTACCGTTTGAATTATACGGCGGTCGACCGACTGAAAATTCGGCCGATCGTGATCCAGGTCGAAAACGAGAAAAACCAACAGAGACTTTATCGGTCGACCGGTGCGGTCGACCGATGGAAAAAATCGAGCTCTCGGTCGACCGCACCGGTCGACCGACAAACTCTCTACTGCCCACTAAACATATGAACACAGGTGCGGTCGACCGGTGCAGTCGACCGCATTCTGATACGTTCAAAAAAACTATTTTTAACATATTGAAACAATTTGTAAAATATTCATTTGACTTCTGAAAATTGTGAAACTTTGTAAAATGTTTTTAATACTAAAAACAAATTGTTTAGAAAAGGAATTTTGCAAATAGGTCCTCATACTTGTAAGAAATAGTATTTTATGGAAAATGCTTAAAAACATAAGTATGAAAACGTGTGTGTGATATCCCAATAGCTTCAAGTGTAACTGATAACTCTTTGCCTACATTCTAGCACTAGAGAGAAAATAAAAACTAGCTAATATCCTCACATAGAATGCAATTCTTGAGTCTTGATATAGCTTGATATGGATGAAGCTTCTATATGACTTTGTTGTTCTTGAAATAACATTGCTTCATCACTATGCCTCCTCCTCCTTTGGATATCTTCGTTGTAGCGCATATTCCATCCAATCCTCTATCAATGGCACTAACAAGCTTGATAAATAAGTTCACTACATTTGCACTCAAATAGCCATTAGTACCGATAATGGTAGTTGTAAAACATCATTAAAACATAAGGGCTAACAATCTCCCCCTTTTTGATGATGACAACCAACCATTATATAAGAGCAAAAATAAATATAGCTTATAGATAGGTGCTCCCCCTATCTATGAGCTCCCCCTAAGTATATGCAACAAATGAGGAGATTTCTCTCCCCCTTTGTCACCTTCAAAAATGGGGTAAAGAAAAAAATGTAAAATGCATGATAACAAGCAAGCAATGTAGAACTTTCACATAGTGCATAAGCCCAAGCCATTTCTTATGCGACAAAAATCATCCTCTCCAAGAGGCTTAGTAAATATAACCGCTAATTGAGATTTTTGTGTCAACAAATACTAGGGATACATCTTGTCGCTCTACATGATCGCGTAAGAAATGATGGCGCACATCAATATGCTTGGTTCTAGAATGTAAAACCAAATTTTTGGAAATATTTATAGCACTAGTGTTATCACAAAAGATATTTATATTTTGAAAATTCAAATCATAGTCAACTAAGATTTATTTCATCCATAAAACTTGAGCACAACATAAACCGGCGGCAATGTATTCCACTTCCGTAGTGGACAATGCAACACAATTTTGCTTCTTGGAAGCCCAAAAAACAAGGAAATTTCTAAG
Organism: Asparagus kiusianus; assembly: GCA_022839385.1. Classification (NCBI taxonomy): domain Eukaryota; kingdom Viridiplantae; phylum Streptophyta; class Magnoliopsida; order Asparagales; family Asparagaceae; genus Asparagus; species Asparagus kiusianus. The sequence continues at coordinate 127,104 of BQKN01000628.1, forward strand.
GAATTGGCATGTTCCACTTGTACTCTTGCGATCTACCTTACATCCGGCAAAGTCGGCATTACAAAAACCATATAAATCAAAAGAAGTGCTTTTTGGATAAAATAAACCAAGATTAAAAGTACCATTAACATACTTAATGATCCTTTTAACCGCAATTAGATGAGATGCTTTAGGAGATGCTTGAAAACGTGCACATGCACACACACTAAACATGATGTCGGGTCTACTAGCGGTAAGATAAAGAAGACTACCTATCATACCTCAGTATAGTTTTTGGTCCACATCTTCACCACTCTCATCCGCATCAAGCTTAACACTAGTACTCATGGGAGTAGGCGTATGCTTAGAGTTCTCCAAATTGAATTTCTTCACCAATTCCTTAGCACATTTGCTTTGAGAAATGAATATGCCATCCTTAGTTTGCTTGACTTGGAGCCCGAGAAAGAATATAAGCTCTCCCATCATACTCATCTCAAAATGATCCTGCATAACCTTAGAAAATTCCTTCCACAAAGATTCATTAGTAGCACCGAAAATGATATCATCAACATATATTTGAACTAAAAAGAAATCATTTTTCCTTTTTCTCACAAAAAGGGGGTTGCTGAACATATACTTCCTCTTCTATAAAACCATTTAAAAACGCACTTTTAACATCCATTTGAAATAATTTGAAGTTTTTAAAGCTAGCAAATGCCAAAAACATCCTTATAGATTCCAACCTTGCAACCGGTGCAAAGGTTTTCATCATAGTCTATGCCCTCCTCTTGATTGTATCCTTGGGCAACCAAACGAGCTTTATTTCTAGTAACAATGCCATGTTCATCAAGTTTGTTTCTAAAAACCCATTTAGTACCAATAACACTAGCATTGTTAGGTCTAGGAACTAATTTCCAAACATCATTTCTTGTAAAATTGTTTAATTCTTCATGCATAGCCAAAACCCAAAATTCATCATTTAAAGCATCATTAATCTTTTTAGGTTCTAGTTATGATAGAAAAGCAACATTACCACACTTACTCAAAGCTTTTGAGCGAGTAACAACTCCTTTTGAAGGGCTCCCAATAATTTGTTCCTTTGGATGGTTTGATGCGAATTTCCAAGCTTTAGGAAGTTCAAATTGTTCAAGAGCATTGGAGCTATCCACATCCTTTTGAACTTCTATACAGGGAGTATTATTGATTTGTAAAAAGTCCAATCCTCCCTCAACATCATCATCATCATCTTTCCTAGGTAAAACAACTTGAGAGCTAACATTAGTCTTATCAAAAGTAATGTTTATAGATTCTTCAACAACGAGACTTCGTTTATTGAAGACCCTATAAGCCTTACTTCGAGATGCATAACCCAAGAAAATACCAACATCAATTTTGGAATCAAATTTATCATGAATATCTTTTGTATTTAAAATAAAACATTTGCAACCAAAGATACGAAAATAACCAATAAAAGGAGTTTTTCCATAATAAAGTTCATAAGGAGTTTTCTTAAGCTTTGGTCTAATCAAAACACGATTAAAACATGGCAAGCCGTATTGACGGCTTCCGTCCAAAAATATTTTGGCAAATCAAAAGAATTTGGCATAGTACGTGCCATCTCTTGTATGGTGCGATTTTTCCGTTCAACAACACTATTTTGTTGTGGTGTTCTAGGAGCGGAAAACACGTGAGTTATACCATGATGAGCACAAAATTCATAGAAATAATCATTTTGGAATTCACCTCCATGATCACTTCTAATTTTCACAACTTTCAAATCTTTTTCATTTTCAATTCTTTTAACATGATTAGAAAATTCTTCAAAACAATCATTTTTATTTGCAAGAAATATTGTCCATGTAAAACGTGAAAAATCATCAATAATCACTAAAACATAGTGTTTCCCTCCAAGAGAGGTAACACGCATAGGACCAAACAAATCAAGATGAAGTAATTGCAAAGGTTTAGAAGTTGATACCTCATTGATAGATTTGAAGGAAGATTTAGTTTGTTTACCTTTGGCAAAATCCTCATATGTGCTATCTTTGATGAAGTGCAAATTTGGTAACCCTTTTACAAGATTTCTCTTAGACAACTTTGATATCAAATCCATATTTGCATGTCCAAGTCTCTTATGCCAAATCTAAGGGTTTTCATCAATTGCCGCAAAGCACTTCACATCTTGATTCACTAGTTCATTCATCTCAAAAAATATATACATTAGATTTGCGATTAGCAATAAAAATAATTTTTCCATTCATACTAATGATGCATTTATCCGGTTTAAATGAAATATCAAAACCTTTATCACTTAATTGGCTAATGCTAAGAAGATTATGATTCAAGCCATTTACCAAATAAACATCTTCTATAACGGGTGAGGGTTTCTTACCAATAGAACCAACACCAATAATTTTACCTTTCTCACCACCACCGAAGGAGACGCTACCTCCTTCAATCCTTGATAGAGTTGCAAATAACTCTTTGTTGCCCGTCATGTGATGTGAGCAACCACTATCAAGGTACCACATCTCCTTACGTCGTTGCCGTGATGTTCCCTATAAGAGATGAAGATGAAGATGTAGTAGCTTTAGGTACCCAAGTCTTGGGTCCTTGGTGGTTAGTAGTCTTGGTACCTTTGGGTACCCATGTCAATCCATAAAATTCAAAGTTATCTTTAATTCTACAATGAGTAGAAATAGGACCATGTTTCATGTAATATGTGCACACAAAATTTCTTTTGTATGTATGAGCACGAGAACCATGAAACCTATTTCTACCATGGTGATGATGATTAGCATAAGTATGAGTGGGTCTAATCCTACCACTCTCAATTTCAAGTCTCTCAATCTTAGATCTTAATTGTTTGTTTTCAAAATCAAGATCTCCAAGCAATTCATCCTTTAATGCAAGAGAGGTTTGTAATTGTTCAAGCTTAATATCACAAGAAGCATGCAACTTTTTAAAAGAAGAAAATTCTTTTGACATTCTTTTAAATTCAAAGTTCAATTCTTCTAGAGCGGTAGCTAGGTCACATTGCATGTAAAATGATTCACTCTCGGTGTCGGATATTACCTCATGATCAAGAGCCATGAAGCAAACGTTGGGATCATGAAGAGCAAGTTTAGCTCCATCTTCATTGCTATCCGAGTCGCTTGGTTCGGATTCCTCCCATCCGGCATACATGGCCTTCTTCTTCTTGTATTTCATGTACTTCTCCTTGAGCCTTGGGCAATCCTTAGCGATGTGGCCCGGTTCATTGCATTCAAAACATTTTCCTACACGAGAAGAAAATTTGTTGTTAGATCGTGGGTTAAATTTCTTGTTCATTTTTATGAGTCTAGAAATTCTTCTAGAGAGATGAGCCACTTCTCTAGAAAAATCAACTTCACTATCCGATGACGGAGAGGAGTAATCACTAGCTCCTTTGAGAGCTATGTTCTTCAATTTTGGTGATGGCTCCTCAACTTCTCGTGAGGGCACTTCCTCCTTCTCCTTTCCCTTGAGCTTCTTCTCATGGACCTTAAGCTTTCCGATGAGGCCATCGAGAGGTAAGGTGGTAGGGTCATGAGCTTCTTCTATTGCCGTTGCCTTGGGTTCCCACATCGGAGTCAATGAATGAAGAATCTTGTAGTTCGTCTCTTGAATAGTCAATTTCTTGTTAAGACCATGCAATTCATTGATGATGTGAGTGAAGCGAGAAAACATAGCATCAATTGATTCATTTGGAAGCATTTGAAATAACTCATATTCATGCATAAGTCCGCTAATCTTGGATTCCTTAACTTGGGGGGTTCCTTCATGTGTGATACACAATTTCATCCATATTTCGTATGCGGTTGCACCCGTAGAAACTCTATTGTATTCATTTGGGGAAAGACCACAAATTAAGGCGTTCATGGCCTTAGCATTGAGATTAGCTTGGTGCCTCTCTCCATCGGTCATAGTCCCAACTTTGGGCTTTTCTACGTAATTCTTTTCTATGAGTTCTAGGATGTCAAGGTCAATGCAACGAAGGTAAATTCTCATCCTAGCCTTCCAATACGCAAAGTTACTACCGGTGAAGAGTGGTGGTCTAGTGGTGGATTGTCCCTCAAGCATATGCACATTCATTGAAGCCTCCATAAGATCTTTTCTCTAAGGTGATTAAACCAAAAACTAATATAGAAACTAAGCTCTAATACCAATTGTTGGACCCTAGAGGGGGGGTGATTAGGGTCAAGAGGCTATAATTATGCAATAAAAATAAGACAAGCAAACCACAGTAATCTAATGCAATCAAAATAGAGGAGATAGGGTTAGGAATCGTTATCCTGTGATGCACGATATGTTAATGAGGTTCGGTCCACTGACCTACGTCCCCGCTCCCCACTCTCGAGGAGAAATCCACTACACAACCCGGTTTGGAAGCCGGAACTTCGTCTACACAGCGATCCCCTCACGATCTCACACTACACAAATTGATCTACACAAGATCACACTCCCACACAGTTTGATCTACACAAGATCACACTCTCAAGACAGTAGAAATGGTATAAGACTCTCTCTTTACAACATCCCTATGGCAAAGAGAAAGAGCACACTGAAGCTGGGAAGTAAACACACAAAAACACAGAAGAAACAGGTTTGAAATTGAAACTCAGTGAAAAACAACGTCTCTGGTTTTTGTAAAAGCTGGGACACTTGAGGAAGAAGAAGAGGTAGAGTTTAAATAGGAGAAACAGCTGTTTTAAACCCATACCCTTAATCCCCCAAAATCTGGAAGCAAACGTCGCTGAGATTTGTACTGAGCGGCGCTGACAGAGGTACAGAAATTACCGTTTGAATTATACGGCGGTTGACCGACTAAAAATTCGGTCGACCGCGATCCAGGTCGAAAACGAGAAAAACCAATAGAGACTTTATCGGTCGACCGGTGTGGTCTACCGATGGAAAAAATCGAGCTCTCGGTCGATCGCACCGGTCAACCGACAAACTCTCTACTGCCCACTAAACATATGAACACAGGTGCGGTCGACCGGTGCGGTCGACCGCATTCTGATACGTTCAAAAAACTATTTTTGACATATTAAAACAATTTGTAAAATATTCATTTGACTTCTTAAAATTGTGAAACTTTGTAAAATGTTTTTAATACTAAAAACAAATTGTTTAGAAAAGGAATTTTGCAAATAGGTCCTCATACTTGTAAAAAATAGTATTTTATGGAAAACGCTTAAAAACATAAGTATGAAAACGTGTTTGTGATATCCCAATAGCTTCAAGTGTAATTGATAACTCTTTGCCTACATTCTAGCACTAGAGAGAAAATAAAAACTAGCTAATATCCTCACATAGAATGCAATTCTTGAGTCTTGATATAGCTTGATATGGATGAAGCTTCTATATGACTTTGTTGTTCTTGAAATAACATTGCTTCATCACTATGCCTCCTCCTCCTTTGGATATCTTCGTTGTAGCGCATATTCCATCCAATCCTCCATCAATGTCACTAACAAGCTTGATAAATGAGTTCACTATATTTGCACTCAAATAGCCATTAGTACCGATAATGGTGGTTGTAAAACATCATCAAAACATAAGGGCTAACAGGTTCGTGGCTGCAGAAGGGCTGACAGCGACGGCTCAGGCGGTGGGGGCTGCGGGTGACGACGAGGGAGAGGGACGAGGGTGAGGTGCAGATCTGGCGACGAGCAGGGAGGTCGACGACACAGCTTGGGTTCAGGGGTTGAGCAGGCCGAGCAGGGGTGGTCGAGCGGTAGGGAGGCAATGAGGGAGGTAGCTCGGCGGGTCGTCGGAGGAGGTGGTGGTGATGGGGAGGCGGCTGTGGTGCGGCAGGGCTGGAGGAGTTGGCGGCGACGGTGTTGTCGGAGCTGAGGGCGGGGAGAGGATGGTCGGAGGCGGCGAGATCACGGGTTGGTGGTGGAGTGTGGGTTCGTGAAGAAGAGAAGGAGAGAGAGGAAGAAAGTGGGCGGCGGTGTTGTGAACAGTAGAGAAGAAAACGAAAACATATAAGGTTCTATATGACTTTGTTGTTCTTGAAATAACATTGCTTCATCACTATGCCTCCTCCTCCTTTGGATATCTTCGTTGTAGCGCATATTCCATCCAATCCTCCATCAATGTCACTAACAAGCTTGATAAATGAGTTCACTATATTTGCACTCAAATAGCCATTAGTACCGATAATGGTGGTTGTAAAAC
>BQKN01000628.1:133386-144649 GCA_022839385.1 Asparagus kiusianus
ATAGGGTATATTAGGGTTAGGGTTAATTAAACAAAAAATAATTAGAATAAATAATTACTGATATCTAAATATTAAAATAATTACAGAACAATTATCTATAAATAAAAACATGCATGTTGTGCTAATACAATAGTTGATACGAAATAGTCAAAATATACCCATATTGTACAATTAAACGAGAATAATTAATAATAAAAATATATTTACTTACATTTAAAATCAAATAATTATAGGATAATTATAAACACAATAAAACGTACTAGTTACACTAATACGACAGATAATATATAACTATAGAAATAATACAACAAATTATACCAAAAACACGTAATTAATAATATCATGTATTATATGAAATAATACATAATAGTATTAATAATACAATATATTATTTATATTAATATGTAATAGTACCAATAACACAACAAATTAATTTTAAAAATTTTTACCGCACAAAATTAATTTATAAATATTAATATTATTTAAATAAATAAAAAACTCGGACTTTAAATCATAGAAAATCAAGAAAAATACAAATACTCTTTTAAAAATAATAATTAATTATTTTATAATACTAAAAAATTATTTTAACTAGTATAAAAATTCACAATCATTACACCCGCACCAACAGCGTCGATCTCGTTCGACGCAAACCTGAGGCAAGATCCCGATATTCTTTGACTCGTCATTCAATTTATAGATTATGTTATAGTGTGTATACTGTCATTAACTACGTGGGCTTATGGATGATTAATATTAATAATGATATTATGATAAGTAAATTAAAGGAATATTTATTTTGTGGAAAAGTGATTATTTTGAGATGTTTTAGAATTATTATTAGGAGCAAAGCAAAGAGATTATTTGGAAAAAGATTTGGTTTTGAATAATTATTAAATAGATAATTTAAAATAATTTATTTTGGAAAAAAAGAATTATTTGAATGGTTAAACAATTTTAAGAAAAGATTATTTTAGAATAATTATTATGAATTAAAAGAATTTATTTCGGTAGTGGAATCATTTCTTTGAATAATTATATTAATTAAAAAGAATTTATTTAAGAACTGAATCATTTGAGGAAAAATTATGATAAATTATAAGAAGTTATTTTAGAAAAAGAATCATTTTTTATTTAAAAGAATTTATTTTGCGAAAGAATCATTTATTTTGAATTAATTTAGTTTATGAACGTGTGATGTGCAAAACGATCGTCGATTCCATGATTCTTATTTTAATTACGTGGTATGCTATGTATTGTCCATGTTATGTTTGAGAACCCTTAGTAGTTCATGATTTAGTAGCCTTGTGCGTCATGAACAGACTTAGTGACATGTGTGAGTGTGTTGACTGGTTAGGCGGTGAACCTGAGTTTCAATGAGATTATAATTAACATAGAAAAACGAGAAGAGTTGGGATGGGGAAGGCAGTGTTCATGTGATCGGATAAGACTATTGATGTATGTTCCAGGCTCGCGCCAGTGGTTGGTGTCGCCACTGGGGTTGGTTTGTAGGGCTAAAGTGAAGTGTGTACATCACTTTAGTCAGTGAAATCGTTTCGTCACCCGAGTTGTGCTTGAGTTCAAACCAGGCAGAAAACGGTTTACGTGTAGTCCTCTGGCCGCATGTGTAGCGGGATTGGATGCACGTAGGGGATTTGTGAACAGTCAGTATCCGATGACAGGAGCGTTGACTCTGTGTGAGATGTGACCAGTGACCTGTTATAGAATGGCTAGTTACATGACATCGTTTCTTGGCTAGGTATGATTTCTTGTGAGATGTAGGCCAGTTGTGTTTCTATTCGTACATAGATCGGGATTAATATTTAATTATTTACAATTCGAGACATATGATATATACATGAGGGTTTCTTTGTTTGGATTATTTCGCTCGACGTACTACGTCTCGAGTTGTAGATTTTTAAGTATTAATTTCATCTAGTTGTATGACCTTGTGACTTGGATGATTTCTTATCGCTAGCTGCGTTGTCGACTTGTTACTTGATTGATTTTATTAGATTTCCTGTTGCATGTTTCTTTATCATTTTGTTGTTGTACCATTTTTCGCGTTGGGTTTTTGTTCGTTCTTTTCTTTTATGGGGGTCTTGCCATGTGCCATGCACGCTGACGTACACCTGTTTTCTCTGGTGTACGTCAGACTTATAGGAAGAACAGGTTTAGCAGGAGCCAGAGGATTCTTAGCAGGAGTGTCTTGTAGACGGAGCAGAAGAAGGAGTCGAAGCCTATTCTTTTCATTTATTAGTTGATGGTTCCGGTTACTTTTGTAGTTCTATCCATTCTTGCTTGACCGATGTATATTGTATCTCTTCAGTATTCATTTGTTCATTTTGTATAAGGGCAAGTTTGACCTGTATTTTATGTCTTGGATGATATTCATTTGTGATATGTATTATCTTATTTTGTGTTGTTCATTATATTCTTGCTAATTGTGATTGGGGACCTGTGCCCTTGCATTCGTATTTATTTCTTGACGCTTAGCGTATTAGGTTGAGGAGAAATAGTTATTTTATTTATTCTCCTTAATCTAATACGTCACGGGCTTGTTCACGTTCTGATTCCCAGGTATTTTGGGAAGCGGAGTGTGACAGGTTTTTTTGGTGGCCCATGCAGGTCACGGTCCCGAGTCCTCACCAGTAAGAATATATTGGATAATTTACATACATATCATAATTCATCCGTGAGGCTATTCTTGAGCCCTTATCCTACTACCTTAATAAATTTCGTTTCGTCCCTATTTTATCACTCTTTGACTCCGGAGTTTTCCTCGGTTCATGTCCCATCGCTTCGCGACTACACGCTCTCTTCCTATAATTCATCTTTCATCGTACCGGTCATTATTTTATGTGTTATTATTTTACAACTATATTTTCTTTGATTTTGATATATATGGGGTAATTGTATTAATTTCTACATTATTTATTACATTATTTTATGTATCACACATAGTGTTATATTGTATGTTTTTATAAAAATATATATATTATTACTTATACATTTTCAATTGTTCAAATCATGTTCATTAAGTATTTTACATTACTTTAGATTTCACATACATATTAAATAGCATATCTGATATTTAGATTATTTTCTTGTATTTAAAATATACTTTGACATATCTATATGGCGTATGTGTGCACTTTTTCTATCATGTCATTTGTCATTTACTTATGTTCTAAATTAATATATTTTGTTCGTATTTTTAATAAGCTCATGATTTTAATATTCTACATATGCACTATATTCTTACCCTTACATTTTTAGTATATAGTTGTAACAATAAGTTTTGTCTTGTTAGATTATTTTAGTATGTTCACATTTGGTTTTGTTATCTCTAAGAGCAATATATTTGTACTTTAATATTCAAGCGTTTATTCATATTGTTAGGTTTGGGGTTTGAGTTACTATTTATATAGGTTTTTGTAATATCATCTTGTATCATTGAATATTGTTCTTTTATAACTAATATAAAATATTTTTTTTAAATACCATTTGTGAGTATGTATAGTATTTATTCATGGTTTGTTTATAGTGTATTTGCATATTTGTTGTTGGTTGCTTCGTTTTCAATATGTATTGTTTTTTCATTGTAACAATATATAATGTATACGCATGTTATTTTTGTATTTATTTTATGGTATTTTTAGATATTTATGTCTTTTATTGTGTCATTATTTGTTATTCATTCTCTATTCATTATTTTTGTTACTTGTGTCATGTTTTATTTTTCCATTCTTTTATAATTACTATTCTTTTTCCTTATAGTGTATTCACATAGATTATTATATTTATGATGTTATTTTATAGATTTATAGTTATTCATTATTTCTAGTATCAACTGTGTAACCATGTTTATCTAAAATATAACAGCGTTTTTATTATACGAAATTATGCTCTTCTTATGTTTTTAATTGTTTATATACCTATTTTACCTTTCATAGTTTATGTTTTTATATATTATACGTCCTTATCGAGTGGTATGGTTATGAGTGTCAGTATTGTTAGTAAGCATTATTTCAGTGTATTCTACGATTTTTTTATGCGTTAATTTATTTTGAGTTTTATACTGTCAATTTGTTCGTTACTTATTTGAATGGATTGAGCTTTTCAGTTATATTCCTTGTCAGATTTGTATTTTTATTATTTTAACTTGTATTGTTTTACATCGTGTTACTCTTCTATTTTGCTTCTCTTATTTTTGTATTTTTCGTAGATCATATTATATCAATATCGTTTTATTCTTAAATTTTTCTTTGAATATGAGTTGTTATTTTTTCGGTGTGGGTGTGTGGTGTAATGGCTTTATAGTTTGTGTATAGGGTTATTAAAGGTTATGTGTGTTTGTTAGCTTTGATTTTTGTGTTTTTACATATCGTATTTTGGTTACGTATTTAGTAGTAATATTTTGTAGATAGTGTGTTTTATATTTTATGTAGTGTATTCTTGCTCATGTTTTTCCACGTTTTAATTTGCATGTTGCTATACTTATGGTAATTTAGTATTTATTATTTTTGTTATAATTTTTTTTGTTTGTGGTCACGTTATAGTGTGGTCGTTTTTATTTTGTGTTGTCTTTATTTTATTAATTCTACGTAGTGTACATATATTTATACATGTTTGTTGTGTATGTTACCACATAATTTTGGTCACATTTTACTTTTCATGTACGCGTTTGGTTATCATTATTGTTTGGTTATTATCAAGTTATATGTTTTCTTATATGTCTTTTTATGTTGTCTTTAATTTTATTAATTTATTAGTTATTTGTGTTATTTGGGTTATATTGTTTATTGGTTAACATAGTTATTTCTTCTACATTTCATCAGTAGTTTTCTAGTTTATTTTAGGATGTGAAATAAGTGTTATAAGTTTATGCAGCTTAGTTATAGATTTTGCACATTATAGATATTTTGTTGTGTTTATTAGTTGTTTTTCTTTTGTTAGGTTGTGAATATTTTACTCTAATATTGTATTTTATCGTCTATTCATTAATTATTTTAATTATTGTATTTATCAATTTTTCATATACAAAAGTCTTTGCGTTACTATTTTAGTTAACTGTTCATGTCTATATTTGATTATTGTTTTGGATATTAATACGTGACAATTCATATATTTGTAGGCGTCTAAAAATGCCTATGGATGTCCGCACATAGCTCGAGACGGAGAGAAGACGATGAACGTCGTTATCCGAGTCTAAGAGGATTATCTGACGTCGACAAGCGCCTGAAGCAAAACGACAAACCGAGTGGCCTGCACGCTTTTCAATCAGCTCGCGCGCGTCGGTCAACACACGCACATCAATCACATCGCACACGTCGGTCAACACGCGTGCGTCAATCAGCTCGCGCGCATCAATCAACGCGCGCCCAACAATCAACTCGTGCGCGTCAGTCAAATCGAGTGCGTTGGTCAATATACGCACGCGCGTCAATCAGTTCGCGCTCATCAGTCAACACGCACGCGTCAATCAGCTCGCGCACATCAATCAACACACGTCCGATAATCAACTCGCGCGCATCAATCAACACGCGTCCAATAATCAACTCGTGAGCATCGGTCAAATTGCGCGCGTCGGTCATATCGCGCGGAGCGTACAAGTCAACAAGACGATCAATTACGCAAAACGGTGGAAAATACAAGTCCCGGAAGAGCCAGAAAAAGAAATCAGCGAAGCCAAACTCCCAGCACGCCGCGCGGGACGGACCAAACCGACCCGCGCTGGCGCGGGTCGGACACAACCAACCCGCGCAAGCGCATGTCAGATTTGTCCCGCGCGCACTGTTTCGACCCCGGTTCGGTTTTTGACGGTTTTTCTTAGGATTTGGTGGTTCCTGAGCATCCCAACTGATCTGATATGATTCCTAAACGTGGTTAATCAGTTCTTAGCTGAAGATAAGGAGGAATCCCTCATTCTTATCCAAATACCCGCTTCCGAAGCTTATAAATAGGAGCTCGGGTGCTCAGTTCTCAAGGGAGATTAATGATCAAGACGAGGAGGTGCTGCCGGATTGAGGAGTCAAAGGAGCACGAATTTCAGCGAGGGTTGATAGATCTTGGCGAGTTCTTCGGCATAAAGAAGGAGAGTTCGAGAGGTCCGACGCCCGTTTCCCCTACTTCCTTGAGATCAGGCTTGGTCTTGATCTCAAGAAGAGCTACTGATTTCGTTTGGTCGATTTTAACACTTTAAGCAAATACCTCCTTGGTGAGATAGGAGCTCTGTCGAATTTTCAGCAACCGGATCTGATCGACAGTCGTCCACGGATAAACCCCGACATAAGAAAAGATCCCACGCCAAGCAGCGGGTGATAAACATCCTCTACGTTTTGTTTGAACGAGAATTGTATTTTTTATTTTCATTATATAAAGGTCTTATAAAAAGACCGATCTTTTTGAACTTATTGTAACGATCGAAGTTGTAATGAGTTATACAATGAAGAAAATGATTTTGACGCAAACAAACTGGCGACCATAGTAGGAGCCAATAGCTTCGCTGTCGGAGCTGTCGTGTCGCAACCTCGGATCTGCATCCCAGTTGAAGAAGTGGTCGAATACGAATTTGACCAACTAAAATTCGAGGAATATCTGTCATCCTCCTCCTCCAGATCCTCCGCCTCTGGCGAGCACAGGAAGATCAAGACCCCCGTTGTTGCTGCCCACTCGCTTTGAAACACCCCTCTAGCTTCTAACGAGGTCGGATCTGCAGATCTGAGCTCCTCCTCAATCAAGGAGTTGAGTACTGAAGATGCGCTAATCCTATCGAAGAGGGCACGTCAAAGGCGACGTCAATGCCTCATGCATCAGCTTGCTAAGGCTTTGGAGCTGATAGACGAAATCCGTTATGAGGCAGATCTGAAATTCAAAGAGCATCAAACGACCCAATAGCGAGCAGATGTCCTCCCCTCCAAACCAACAGCAAGTGAATGGATCCAAGTCAAAAGGATCCGTTTAACTCTGGGGGAGCGAATCCAAAAGCGTCGCGAGCTTGCGTGAATGCGAATTCTTGTGCAAAAAGCACAAAAGATACAAAAGAAGGACATAGTCAAGAAACAACCAAGACTGCATCAAACTTGGAGGCCAAAATCCAAAACGGCGGCCGAAAAGATCGAAAAATACGGATCACTCAGATCTGACCCTTCTGCTCGCGGGTCACCTGGATCCGACCCTCCTGCTCACGGGTCACTCAAATCCAACCCTCCTGCTCGTGGGTCACCTGGATCCGACCCTCCAAATTGTGGGTCACTTGGATCCGACCCTCCTGCTCGCGGGTCACTCAAATCCGACCCTCCTGCTTGCGGGTCACCTAGATCCGACCCCCTAAGTCGCGGGTCACTTGGATCCGACCCTCCACTTTGTGGGTCACCTAAATCCGACCCTCCGACTCACAGGTCACCCAAATCTGACCCGCGCCAAGGTCAAGGCAGAAGATGTTTTGCACCTATTTCGTCGATCCCTTCGAGTTTCGTACCTCCGAGGGAGCACCACGACAGCGTGGATTTGTCCCGATTTAAGATCACGGATCGTCTTGGTCCTTCGCACGCGGGTCGAGACAAAGCCCTAGTCAAAGAACGCTTGGGTCGGGTGACTGTGTCCCGAGCAATTACTCGAGCTGGGGGTCGCAGACGGAAAACTTTTGTAATTGACCGCCTCGGACGGCGAATTAAACTCCAAGAGCCCGTCAAGAGTTCACGCTCACAAATGCGTGACTCTAAACACGTGACTCTTGAGAATGCCAATAAAGCAGCAAACCCCCTGAAAGAAACGTATTCATCTGACGATGATAATGTTATACCTAGGGAGTTGTGCCAACACACGATAGGTTACTCCGGTCATCTGACCGACGAGTTGTACTATCGGGCTGGGGGTACGAACAAGTCTCGGAAGAGAAATACCCAGAACACGGAGTCTCACTGCCCGTGCTCCAAGTTAATCAGGGTAGTATTATCAGCGTGTAGCTACCCTAAGACCGCTCCGCAGAGGGTCTCGGTATTTGAGAGGATCTCCAACGGAAAGGCTAAGTCCAATCCAAAGCATCTCCGTAAGAAACGATCAGTCATTCAAGGTGACGAACCCCCAGAAGTTACCATCAATATGGTTGATAAGGGAAAATCGATTCAACCTTCTAGCTCTGATCCGCTTATATCGCATCGTCTAACCCGGTTGTAATCGGGAATCATTAGACAAAGAGATTATCAGAGAATGCAGAGGGGATTACCCTCGGATGATAAAGTATCAGATGCTAACTCTGCAATCGCTTCTGACAAAACGGTGTCTAGCCCAGGACAATCCCACGAGGCATTCATGATCAACACCGAGCAAATAAACAAAATTCTCGAGGATGCTCTAATCAAGCAGAAAGAGGCATTCAAGATTAAAATGGAAATAGCTATGCAGTGGATGAAGGAAGAGCACGACCGACAGATTCAGGCGCTTTCCAATCAAATTGGCGAATCCATCCATCGCAACACTGCTAACCAAGCAGGTAGCGATTCAGATGTGGATGAACGCCTCAATGCTGAGAACCCTCCCGTTGATCAGAACACTGGGGGTAGTCCCACTGAAGACAATAACACCGGGGGTGGTCCCACCAATGATGACAACACCGGGGGTGGCCCCGTTGTTCCTCTCACAAATTGTCCGAAGCATGATACAGACGAGGACGAAAAGATGAAGGATCTCGAGAGCAAAGTCAACGCTCTGATGTCTACTCGAGAGATAAAGAGGACCGGTATCCCGTGTCCTTACCCGAGAGAGTGGGATTCAATACCATATCTAGTGAAGTTCAACTTGATCAACTTCACGCTATTCGACGAGAAGGGTTCGCCTACTCAGCATTTGATCTACTTTAAGCCCCACTTGGGTATGATCTCCGACAATGAAGCCTTGTTGGTTCGGTCATTCGTTGGCACCCTTCGTGAGCCCGCCTTCGATTGGTACCGCCGTCTCAAGCCTGGAAGCATCAACAGCTGGGACGACCTGGAGAACCTGTTCCTTACTCATTTCTTTGATGATACCACCAAGGTGTCAATCAGAACACTCTTTGATGAGAAGCAAAAAGACGACGAAATGGTCGACGACTTCGTCAAGCGCTTCCGGAATAAGGCGATGAATTGCCGAGATCCGATCACAGAGGACTTTATCCTCTAAACCTGTCACAACAACCTCTCTTTGGACGTATTAGAAGTTATGGGAGTAGCACCATCCAACAACTGGAAAGAGTTGAAGGTGCGCGGAGAACAGGCCGAACACTTCCTCAGAAGAAAGCAAGCCGAGAGAAGCTAACCGACAGCTAACCCTCCGAAATCAAATTTCACCTCCCGTGGTAAAGGAAAAGCACCTGCAGCAGCTGTTGACGCTAATTAGATTTCACAACAGCAACCCCGAAGACAGCAGAAGACTTCGGGTTCAAGACTCCAAAAAGAGTACTCCTTCAAGGACGAAGACGTTCCAGCCATCTTCGAATCCCTCCTTGAAAACAACAAGATCAAGCTACCACCTATCATAGATCAAGAGGAAGCTGACAACATTACAGATCCAAAGTACTGTGCGTACCATAGGAGGGTCCTTTATCCCACCAAGCATTGCTTTGCTCTCAAAAATAGCATCCAAACCTTGGTTGAAGCCGGCGCCATAACGCTGGGATAAGCCAAATGAGAATGGCAACACTCCGACAAGTATAAGAGTATA
The DNA here is from genome assembly GCA_022839385.1 of Asparagus kiusianus. NCBI lineage: Eukaryota > Viridiplantae > Streptophyta > Magnoliopsida > Asparagales > Asparagaceae > Asparagus > Asparagus kiusianus. Next base: position 143,089 of record BQKN01000628.1, read on the forward strand.
AACTGCTCCTTCCGATACTCCAATAGGTATATGAGTCTAAACTATTTCCTACCGTTGACGGGAAGTTCCTAGAGAATTTTTATATGTAATATTCCTAAGGATAACCCGATCATGTAACTAAGTACAATATTGGACCTAGTTGTACAAAGGAAGCTGGGGTGGATGATTCATGTAACGGGAAGTTCGCGCAAGAATGCTACATGTAATTTTCTTAGGGATAACCCGATCATTACGAATAAAGTGATAAACATTAAACCCCCACTATGATTTCCGAACACTCTTTTGCTGAGATGAGATGAGATCACTTCATTAGATCAATCTTCCCTCACAAAACTCCCATTGATGTTTGACGACTCACAGTCTTCCACCACAGAATCCCCCACTAATCAAACTAATTGACGGTGGGACCACTAAAAAATTCCTTTCGGTTAAATCCGCTCAAACTTTCGCTGTATCGGTGCACTCAACATCCTCAATGTTAGAGTCCGGACATGGTACTCGGAATTCTAATGTCTTAATCCTTGACGAATTGTCAAACCTCTTCATGTCAAGTTCTTATCACTTGACACCAAGAATCCCCATTGAGTAATCGGTACAAGTTAACACTCCCACTATGATTTGTACTCCCACTCTTACTGTCTATCTGGTCAAACCATCCTACAGTTAGGGCCAAAACCAAAATCTCCTCTCGATTCCTCCAACGAACGAGAGGTCCACAAATCGAGCGATCAAACATTCCTACAGTTAAGATCGTCTCAAACCTCCTATTCGGTCAAACCTTCCTATAGTTAGGGCCACAGCCAAAATCCCCTCTCGATTCCTCCAATGAACGAGAGGTCCACTTTCAAACCGAGTGATCAAACCTTCCTATAGTTAGGATCACCTTAAGTTCCCACTTGGTCAAACCTTTCTACATTAAGGTCAAAACCACAATTCACTCTCGATAAACGAGAAACCTACCTCTAGTTCGATAATCAAAACTTCTGGCAGTTAGGATTATTTGAATCTTTTTTATTCTCAGAGTGGAGATCCCACTCTTAGTTTCACCTTATCGGATTCTTGAAGTGGAGATCCCACTTTGAGTTTTCTTTTGTGACTGGAGATAGAATATAAAATTCTTCCTCTTCAGCTTTGGGAGATAGAATATAAAATTCTTCCTCTCCCGCATCGGGTTCGTCTTTTCCCCAGGAGAAGACACCACTTTTTTTCAAACTCCTAAAATCCGTGCTTCACACGTACGGGGAATTTTATCCCGAATCCTGAGTAGGGATAAGTCAACACCTAACACGTGTTGCAGGTTAGTTCTTAACCGTAAAAAGAACAAAAGCCTATATATTCAATATTGTGACAGGTTGTTATTAATAACACCGTAATACGTGCCTTACACCTGCGGAGAATTTTATCCCGAATCCTGAGTAGGGATAAGTCAGCGCCTAACACGCGTTGCAGGTTAGTTCTTAACCGTAAAAAGAATAAAAACCACATATTCGACATGTGGCAGGTTGTTATTAATAACACCAAAATCCGTGCCTCACACGCACGGGGAATTTTATCCCGAATC
>BQKN01000628.1:174468-201651 GCA_022839385.1 Asparagus kiusianus
ATTATTATTATTATTATTATTATTATTATTATTATTATTATTATTATTTGTATTGTATTAATATTCACCTAAGCTTAGTACATTAGCATATATATAAATATCTGGCTGTTAATATTTTGTTAGTAATATTATTTGATTAATTGTTATTATAATTATCATGATTACGTATATTATATTTGATTTGTGATTGATATTATTATTCCCACGTGCATGCATATCTATATGTATATACCTCTAACCCTAACCCTAATTATCTCCTACCTCCAACCACAAATCTCTCTCTTTCCATTTTCTCTCATTTTCAAACTTCAAAACCAATCAATAAAATATACCCCTAAAATCACGTTGATACTTACCTTATCTCTCCCATACTCAATCTTTTTCTCTTTCTAAATCACAAGAAATCTTATCACTCCCGTACTCCCCCTATCAAAATATACATATAATATTTAAACCATCATCTCTCCTTCTCTTATTTTCATGCTGCCGCCACTGTACACATCTTCAGCTTCGAACCCAAACCCCACTCTCCCGCTTGGGTTCTCCGACCTCCAGCTTGAAACCGCCACCAAGCCCAGATCCTTGCCTGTGCTAAGCCGCCCCCATCGCCGCCCCCTTCTCCTCTGACCAACCTCCTCCCTTATCAGTGCAGACCACCTTCCTTCACAGCCAGCCCCCTTCGCCACCACCTGGAGGTTCGCCACCGTTGGCCCCCTCCTCGAGCTCCCCCTCCCCTCGTCACTGACCCGCCGCCCAAACCCACCTCCGAACCACCACAAGCCCGTCGCTTGAGGCCGCCTCCGCTGTCGCACCACCTCGACAATCTAGATCCTCCACCATAACAATCCACCACCTCTCCCTCTCTTCCCCGCCGCTGACAGCCGCCTCCAGAGCTCGCCTTAGCCCAGATCCGACCATCGTCCCCGCCGCTCCGTCCGTAACCCAACCGAGCACCCCCACGTCGAGTTTGTCGAGCCCCTCAACTAGCCCTCGCCATGACCTCCTGTAACAACGCCCAACCCTCCCCTTGCTTCCGTTGACAACCCAAATAGTCTGCCCGATGCCATCCATCAGCCCCAAACTCCGACGAACCCGAACTCCTCCCTGACCTGATCATCGACGTCGCCGTCCCCAAACATCCCTATCCTCAGCAGACACACCTCAGATCCGCTGCTCCACCTGCTTTAGACCAGTCTTACCGCATCCATAGTGGCATCACTGCCTCGTCCACAGGCCCCACGGCCTCGTAGGCAAGATCCCGCTTCCCTTGATTTGATATTCCATAATTTATATCCGTTAGTAATTGATTTCATGGATTAGACTATGATATGTAATTACCTGCATGAGTTTGTTGATGAATGATATTAATTACGAGATGCTTTTAATAGAAAGAATATTTTTAGATTTATTTTAAAATTATTATTATAAGAAAAGAAGTTGATTTTGTAAAAGGGGTTAGTTTTGAATTAATATAACGATAAAGAAATTTTTTAAAAGAATTTTTGGAATAAATAAATTTATGATTATGACGATTGGAAATTGCGAGATTTCATACATAATTATTTGATAGTTGTAGTTCCTTCTTGCACGTTTTTTTGTAGTTGTTCACGTTTCTTGTTCATGATTCATCACACTGTTACATAGTATTCATTGCATTTATACCCTGTTATAGTTGAGAATCGCGAGTATTGCTTGACCATAGTGACCCGTGAGATATGAGTTGTTGACTTGGACTTAGGATGGGAAAGTCTCGGTTCATGTTATCGGATGTGTTTGATGTTTATTTTCCAGGCTCGCACAATTGAATTGTTTTGCACTGGGGTGGGTCTAAGGAGCAGTGATATCGTGGATCTTTATTATTTTCCAGGCTCGCACCAACGATATTCCTGTGTAGCGTTGGGGTGAGTCTGAGGTGCAGTGATATTGTGATTGTTGATTATTTCCAGGCTCACACCAACGATATTCCTGTGTAGCGTTGGAGTGGGTCTGAGGTGCAGTGATATGTGATTGTTGATTATTTCCAGGCTCGCACCAATGATATTCCTGTGTAGCGTTGGGGTGGGTCTGAGGGCAGTGAAAAGTTGTGTGTAGATGATTTGGTGAATAACCGGTTATCCGAGAATATGATCATTAACCCTGGGTGAGATATAGATCAGTGACCTGTTATAGGATGGCTAGTTACATGACCTTGTTACTTAGGTGTTTATAGATTCTTGCGAGATATAGGCCTGTTATATTTTTTATACCTAGATCGGGATTAATATTTAATTATTTATAATTTGAGACATATGGTATATACATGAGGGTTTCCTTGTTTGGATTATTTCGCTCGACGTACTACGTCTCTTGTTGTAGATTTTTTAAGTATTAATTCCATCTAGTTGTATGACCCTGTTACTTGATGGTTATTCTGATCGCTAGCTGCATGGACATGTTATTTGGTTGATTTTTGGATTCTTCTCATTATTAGTATTCCAGTTGCATGCCTCTATTGTTGTTACTATCATCACATGTTCTATTTCTATTTCTTCTATCGCATTGGCCACGCTTCTATTATCATTACTATTGTTGTATCTGTTTTTTCTTTGGTCGTTCGATCATTCCTATTTCTCTCTATGGGATCTTATCGTGTGTCATACACGCTGACGTACACCTGTTTTTCTCTGGTGTATATCAGATTTAGGAGACAGACAACCTCAGTTCGGAATCATAAAGGAACCAGAGGATTCACAGCTGGAGTTCCTTGCAGACGGAATAGAAGAACAAGTTAAAGCGTAGTGGTTTTCTTCTATAGTAATAGTTGGACAATAGAACTCTTCTATCAGCATTTCTCTTTTATTATGAACTATGTATTTTTATTCCTAGTTAGACCATTTTTGTAATAAGGGTATGTTTGACCCATATTTTATGTCTAGGATGATTTACCATTGATGATATGTCTATTTCTTATTCTGGGTTGTCTTTATATTCTTGTTATCTATGATCGGGGACCTATGCCTTTGCATTATATTTATTTCTAGACGCTTAGCGTATTGGATTGAGAAGAAAAGAAAAAAAAATAATAGTGTATATTTCTTCTCAATCTAATACGTCGCGGGCTTGTTCACGTTCTAATTCCCGGATATTTTGGGAAGCAGGGCGTGACAGCCTCTAATGTTCTGTCTTCACTTGCTATCAGGTAGAGTTCTTAGTTACATACTTTGTAATCTCCCTAAGTATGTCGTTCTACCAAAATGTCCCTTCAAGTCCTTGTACATTTTTGTTGAGTCTGGACGCATTGTATATCTGGTGCAATGGGCCTCATTAAATAATTCCCTTTTTGTTATCCATAAGCTAACATCACTAATTAGACTGTCATCCAAATTCCTACATCGGCCCCAACGGTCCAAATCGGCCTTGGGTTCTTTAGTAATCTATTCCTTTCGAGATTGAATTCAAGTGTCCTCTGACTGAGCTCTAGTCACTCTATTACTCCAAGACGGCTACAATGGCATAACTCCCAAACTGGTTAGGAGTATGAAGATCTTGACAACCTTTGGCCTAAATTCAAACTGGTTAGGAGTATGAAGTTCTTGGCAAAACAGGCGCCTTAAAGTCGTAGTCCAGTATCGATGCTTCCTACTTGAAACATCCGCTACAACGTTTACCCTTCTCGGATGGTACTGAATCGCAAACTCATGATCCTTGATAAAGTCAATCCATCGCCGCTGTCTCTGGTTGAGTTCCTTCTGAGAGAAAAGGTACTTCAGACTCTGGTGGTCTGTGAATAACTTGAACTATACTCCATACGGGTAGTGTATCCACGCCTTTAGCGTGAATACTACCGCTGCTAACTCTAAATCATGTGTGAGGTATTGCTGCTCATGCACTCTCAAGTGATGATATGACCAAGGAATCTGACATCAGAAATCCAAAATTAGTATTTGCTGAATTTAGTATATAACTAATGCTCCCGCAAGACCTGCGAGGCTAAACGTAGATGCTGCTCGTACTCTCCTCCGATCTCGAATAGATAAGAATATAATCAACAAATATAATCATGAATTAGTCCAAGTATGGACGAAAAACACGGTTCATCAAATCCATGAATACCGCGGTACATTGGTCAGCCCAAATAGCATGCCAAGAACTCAAAAGACCCATATCGAGTCAGAAAGGTATTTTTTGGGAATATCCATATCCTGAACTTGCAAAATAACCAAAACGAAGATCAATCTTCGAGAAATGTTGCGCTCCATGTAGTTGATCGAACAAGTCATAACTCCTATCTAATCTAAATAATAAACTTGTTCAACTCACAAAAATCTACAAAATCATAAGATACCGTCCTTCACGAAGAGGATCAGTGCTCCCCACGGAGAAAGACTCTGGCAAATAAAAATCTAAAATAATAACTCATTTGTCTAAATCTATAGCTCCCTCATCTCAACAGGTATCGTACGATAGGGTGCTCGGGATATCGGTATTGTGCTCTGTTGTAACTCGATGCAGGACTCAACCTCTCTCACCGGATGTAACCTAGGTATGTCCTAAAAGACATCCTGATAAACTGAGATAACTCTAGTCTCACACAAATCAGCACTCCGATCCCTCAGCATCACCTCCTCGACGTATGTCAGGAATGACTCCACATTTTGGTTACCCTATGAGGTTGCTACTATCTATACAAATCTAACGAATGCTCACTAGCTGACTGTTTTAGTAAAATAGTCGATATTAACATGGTATGATGATAGCCGATCTATACCAAAAATGACATCAAAATCTGACATCCGCAACACGATCAGATCTATGAGAAACTCAGACTCATCTAGACTGATGACACATCTCCTACAGATACTTCTCTTATAAGGATACCTCTCCTAGAGGAGTAGAGACTGATAACAGAACACCTAAAGAACGTACTACAAGCTGAAGCATATCCACGAAGGCATGAAAGATAAAAGAAAGCGAAATTGTTATCTGCATTTAGTTCACATATCTTGAGCCTATTGGATGTTGTTATCTGCATTGATATGTTAGTGCATATATATTGCACATAGTAAATAAATTGTTATCATCAAAATTATATCTTAGGGATAGGATATCCAACATTCTCCCCCTTTTTGATGATGATAAGCAATTTTAGCCCTAGTAAGTATATCAAAAAAAATTAAAAACTTATGAACATTATATACTTACTCCCCTTGCATTAAAGCATATTAGAATCCTAAAAAATCATATGTATCATAGTATAGCATATAGTATATCTCCCCCTTTGTCATTAACAAAAGAATTAAACATTACTCTAAACATGCAAGAATTTCATCTTCATGAGCTAAAACTTCAAATAAATCGTCCAAATTGTGAACATAGTCACTAACTTCACCCCATCTAAATAGGTAGGCAAAGACTTGCTATAAAGATCAAAATTTCGGTAACTTCCATCGTCACAATTTGCGGTTAAAATTTTTTAGCTCACATTATAAGAAATTTTTATAGTTAAACACAATATACTAAGCATAATACATTAAACAACCATAGTACCAACATTAAACACACATAGTACAGAATTACAAAGTGCAATTGTTCAAAAGCAAATTACTACATAAATCTAAAACAAACTACAAAAATTACTACATAATGTTTTGACACAAACGAGTATATAGTGAAATAAAATGCATGCACTCTAGTATGAAGGGCCAGGAGGAGGTGGAGGTCCTTGGAAATGTGGATCAAACTTGAGATTCATATCATGCAACATCTTCTTTATGTTTTCCTGATTGCTCAATATGAATGTATTCTGATCATAAATTGCTTGTTGACCAGTCTCGAGAGCAAGGATACATGCAGAAAGAGTGTTGTATTATGCATCCGAGAAACAAGAGGGGTCTGATTGCAATGGAGGAGGTGTATAGCTTGTTGAAGGAGGTGCTTGGGTTGAGGATTGTGGAATATCTTGAGGGTTTGAGGTTGGTGTGGTTCATCTTGAGGATTAGTATTATGAAGTTGAAAGTTTGTGAGTTTCATCATAGTAAGGGAATTAGTGTCAAAGAACTCAACCGATCGAACCACGGAATTCTCAGATTCGAGATCAACATGGAGTTTTTAAAAAATTTTAGTTAGGAAGGCACCATATGGAAGAAAACCTCTTGGTATAACCAAAAAATTGTCAAAAATTACTTTATCCCAATTAACTTGAATATTAGCCATTATAGCATATAAGGCCAAAGCTAAATCTTGAAATAGAAAATGTAAACTTCCGGTTTTAGGAAAGATGTAATATGCAAGGATTCTTGCAATACAACAAGGAATTGTTCTAAGTTTATTAGAATATTGCAAGGGTAGTCCATGACCGGGAAGCAAAATGTGATTACTAAGCAAGTCTTGATCTGTCATTTTGATGCTACGAATTTGTACACCTTTATAAGGGATATTGAGAATTTTCCCAAGTGTTTTTGGAGTTAATTCAATTTCAATTCCCTTAACAAGTGTAGATAGCTTTTCAGTACCACTAATTGTTTCAAGATAAGTAATATTGGTGTAAAATAGTTGAACTAAGAAACAATAATAGGGTTTTCGATTTTTAGAGGAAAACAACTCTAATAGTCCAACATTTGTAAAGTATGAACTGAAGTTATGTAAAACAAAGTCCTCAAATTTGACAAATCGACCCGGAAGAATTTCATAATTTGAGTTAGTTTTGAATTCTTCAAGTAATTTAGGACTTTTCAAGCATATAGTGATTTCATCAGCAAAGTTGGAAGGATTTTGCTTGGATTTCTTTGATCTAGTCATAATTTCACAAATAAAAGTGAAAAGATCAAGAAGGAATGAACTTACCCAAATTTGAGATCGCCCCTGAAGAAAATCGTTGACTAGTAGTCGTTGTAGTCGACTACGGGAACTGAAATACCTCAGAAATTCAAAGACTTGGAAGAGATTTTGAAGAAAACTGGAAGAGAATGGATGCCCTAGGTTGTGGGTTTGGAGGTCCTGAAGTGAGGAAGAGTTCTGTCGGTTTTTGGGAGAGAAGGAACGTGGGTAGTTAAGGAGTTATAGCGTTTGTCTTAAGCAAATTTCAATAGTCAAGATTAGATCTTCAAAACAAATGAATGGTTAACATTTAATCTAAAAAGAATTTGATAAATGGCTAGGATAGATCAAGCCTAAAATGAATGGATGAGATGCATCTAACTTAAGTTAAATAGATATTAGGTTTTGGGTATGGTAGATAAAGATCTAATAAGAAATAAAACTAGGTATATAGTGAAAACTGTGTGTATGTAGTCGACTACTTAGATTAATAGTCAACTACTCTGTATTTGACAAAGTTTCTGTAAACACATTTTCACTCAGATTAGTCAACTACTAAGCCTATTAGTTGACTAATCTGTAAATGACAGTGTGTCTTATTTCTAATGCATGTTAGAATAGTCGGCTACTAAGCTTATTAGTCGACTACTAATGTTGTGTATGCATATGTTATGATCTAAAAATTAGTTTAAATCTAACATTGAACAAATACTTCATTCCCTTCTTAAAAAATTCTTTTTTTAAAGATTTAGTTAGAATATATGCAACTGGTTTATCAGTTGATATAAAATCTAACAAAATATCACCCTTAAGCACATGATCACGTAAGAAGTGAGATCTAATATCAATGTATTTTGAACTTGAATATTGAATAGGATTTTTAGTTAAATTAATGGCACTAGTATTATCACACATTATGGAAGATGTGGGACAAACTATACCATAGTCAGATAGTGTTAGTTTCATCCATAGAACTTGAGCACAAGCAAAACTAGTAACAATGTATTCTGCTTTAGTTGTTGACAATGATACCGAGTTTTGCTTTTTGCTAAACCAAAATACTAGTGAATATCCCAAAAAGTGACACGTACTACTAGTACTTTTCCTATAGGATTTGTATCCAGCAAAATCAGCATCACTATATGACATTAAATCAAATATGCTATTCTTTGAATAAAACAAACCAAGATCTGTAGTATCTTTAAGATATCTAAAAATTCTTACTACTTTAAGGTGTGACTCTCTAGGGTTAGATTGATATCAAGCACACAAACAAACGCTAAACATTATATCAGGTCTACTAGTAGTAAGATAAAGAAGTGACCCAATCATACCTCGATAAAGTTTTTGATCAACATTCTTACCATTCTCATCCTTGTCAAGTGATGTAGTAGTACACATTGAAGTTCTTTTGCTTGTAGTATTTTTCAACCCAAAGCGTTTGAGTAAATCTTTTGCATATTTGCTATGGTTGATGAAAGTTCCTTCCTTCAATTATTTGATTTGAAGTCCAAGGAAGAAGTTGAGTTTACCCATGTGACTCATTTTAAATTCATCCTGCATAATCTTAGCAAATTCTTGATAAAGATTATTGTTAGTAGATCCACATATAATATCATCTACATATATTTGAATTAACAATATATCTTTATTTATTTTCTTAATAAATAATGTAGAGTCAACCTTCCTAATATCAAATTTGGAAGACAAAAGAAAGTTCTTTAGTCTATCATACCAAGCACGGGGTGCTTGTTTAAGACCATACAAAGCTTTTTTAAGTTTAAAAATATGGTTTGGAAAACTTTCATGCTCAAATTCAAGAGGTTGTTCCACAAACACTTCTTCTTTAATAAATCCATTCAAAAATACACTTTTAACATCCATGTGAAATAGTTTAAAATCCATAAAACATGCAAATGCAAGAAAATTCTAATAGATTCTAAACGAGCAACCAGTGCAGGTTTCATCATAATCAATACATTCTTCTTGATTATAACATTATGCAAAAAATCTGGCTTTGTTTCTAATACCTTGGCCAGATTCATCCAATTTATTTTGAAATATCCATTTGGTTCTAATAATGGATTTATATTGAGGTCTAGGCACAAGATCACGAACGTTATTTCTTGTAAATTAATTAAGTTCCTCTTGCAAAGCTATAATCCAATAATCATCTAAACATGCTTCTCTAATATCTTTAGGCTCTATTGGAAAAACAAAAGAAACATGTGTATATAAATTCAGTTGAGATCTAGTTTGAACACCAAGAGAAATATCTCCAATAATTAATTCATGTGGATGATTTCTAACATCTACATATGCTTTTGGTTAATCATGAGTATTAATAGAATTATCAATAATAGAAGGTGGTTGATTAATAAAATCATCATCATCAAGTTTATTATCATCATTACTACTATTTACATAAAATTCATCAAAAGAAACATGCAATGATTCTTCAATCATTGAAGTTCTTTTGTTAAAATTTCTATAAGCTTTGTTGCGAATTGAATAACCAACAAATATCCCTTTATCATATATTGAATCAAATTTATCTAAACAATCCTTTGTATTTAAAATAAAACACTTACACCCAAAAACATTAAAATATAAAACTTTTGGAATGCGATTGTAAAACAATTCAAAACATGTTTTGTAGAACCTCGTAATTTTTATATGAATATATGTGAATTATTAGTAAATAAATAATTCTTTAATAATAAATAGCTTGAGGTCATTGATGTACATGATAACAAGTTATTTGAGATGACATGAGAGTATGGGTGTAGAGTTTTGTGCGTTGGTTTTGCAAATTAGCAAAACATGCACAAAACTAAAATTTTCCAGATCAGTCGACACATCAGTCGACTGACTGTATCGGTCGACACATCAGTCGACTGATACGCTGATTTCTAGCTTTTAGGTTTCGGGTCTGTTTTGATTTGGTTCGGGTTTGGGTCGGGTTTAACTGTTCGTATATATTTCCCTTCACCCGAAATCATCCCCTCTCATCTTCAGATCAGAGAAAACCCTAGCCCCTCTCCCCTATCTCAAACCCTAGTTTTGTTCTTGGTGATTTGGGGAAGATCTTAGAGGATTTTCGTCGAAATCTTCACTTTGTAGCGAAGGGGAACCTCTCTCTCTCAGACTCGGGAGTTTCTCATCACCCCAGAGGCGAGTAACATCTCGCCCAACCTTGTCCTATTTTCTAAATGTTTTCAAATGGTTTTCATGAGTTTTGAGGAGCCAAAATATGATATTTTTATACAAAGGATTGATTTTTATAGCATATAGAGGGAAGATATGTTATTTCAGAATGTTAGAAACCCACCAACGTTTTGTGAATCGAAGATCTAGATCTGAAATATTTTTATAAGAGATTTAACATGAGTTTTGTTTTAAAAATGTTTTAAACCATAAATACACATGTTTAGGGTTTTGTTTATGTATTTGTACATGAAAGTTATGTTTCAGTTTAGTTCACATATGTTAATATCAGTATTTTTCATGCTTGGGATTGATGGGGATGAGTTTAGAGAAATTTTTGGTAGAAATCAACCTGTACAGAGTTTCTGCAGTCAATCGGTCGACAGATCAGTCGATCGACAGGTAAATTTTTTTAGCATCCGTCGACTGATCAGTCGACTGACGGGTTGATTGTGTTTTCTCAGCTCCGCAGTCGACAGATCGATCGACTGGTGAGCTGAGGCTGTGCTGCCTGAGCTTATCGGTCGACATATGAGTCGACTGACGTCATTAGTCGACACATCAGTCGACTGATGAGATGTTTTATAGATTCTTGATCTATTTGAGTTGCTTTTCGGGGTCGCCTCGATGACCTGACACTAGTTCACCATGTTAATGATTTATCTGTACATGTGGGTTGACTTTTGACACAAGTTGAGGCCCGCACATCAAGACACGTGCGAGTTTAGGATATGTATATCTTTCCACATATACCTTTGACAATTGCACCTCTTTATTTATAGTCCATGTGTTGGGCATACATTACTATTAATCCATGTATTGGATACTTATCATTTTTTGTCCATGTGTTGGACATGTATTTTATCCAGTCCATGTGTTGGACATGCATTACCTTTAGTCCATGTGTTGGACATTTGCTAAACCTTGAGCATGATACATAATTGAGTTTGGAGTACATCATATTTGTAAAGTTTGGACATGATAGCTACCTAGGCTAGACATGACACTTATTATAACTTTGACATAACTATGATTATTGGTAGAGATGATATTGTTTTCTTTTCGTTATTGTTCATGTATTAGACTCCGGGTTTGGTACTTAGGGACTTACAATTTGAGATACAAGGTATATACATGAGGGTTTCCTTGTTTGGATTATTTCGCTCGACGTACTTATGCTCGTGTTGTAATTTCCTAAGTACTAAAACCCATTATTTTTCTAGGATAAATAATTTTATATTATTATGTGATAACTGTATTTTTCATATACAACGAGCTCTCTCCCTTGGGGTTGGTTGTGATGTTGCTCGCTAGCGCTTTGACGCTCGTTGTCCCTCCCCCTTTCAGGTCACGAGCCAGAAGCCCGGAGAGTCGCCGATTGATGGTGACACACTTTAGTGTTCAGCTTTCCATTCTAGCTATGTATTATTTTGGGGCTCCACTGTAGTTGTTGTTAGACATTTGAGGACTATTTTCTAGATGTTGTAAAGGTTGTATGCCTTATTTCCTTTACTCAGACATTTTGTATTTGAGACTTGTTGAGAACTCTAATTTATTTACTTCAGCCATTAACTATGTATTTCTGTATGTTGGACGATGAGATATCTATGTGGTTGTTATCATTTCATCAGTTATCACTTGTATTATCTTTTACTTGCTTTTGCACCTACACCTATTGTTGACTCTACTAGAGAGATGTTAATTGTGATAGTGAAACATGTTATTGCACGGCGTGGTGCATGGCAGGTTTAACATTCTTGGTTTCACCTTTGACTGCAGCCTTGTGTGAACCTAGGGGCGTCATAGTTGGTATCAGAGCTCTAGTTCCAGTATCCTTAGGATCATCCTGTGTCGAGTCGTGGAGCTAGGATAGAGTTTCTTAGAATTCATGTATAGAGTTCGTAAGGATTTCCTAGTATGAGTGAGGACGATATATGCGTATACGTCAAAATTTGAGAATTTTTTTTATGACAACTATTTTGTATAAATTTAAAGTATTTGTAAGAATACTATACGTTGTGAAAGATTTGTATTGTGATACACTAGTTATAGACACATATTTTTGACTCATAAACTTTTATTCTTCTTATCATCAGAGAGAGATGGCAGGACGTGGTAGACCTCGTACTCGGAGAGCTGAATAGGAAGAGTCACAGCAGGCTCCACCTGAGTAGCAGCCGGCTCAGACCAAGCCACAGCAAGCGCCACTCGAGCCGCAGCGGGCTCCTCAGTACATGGTGGATATTATGGCTCCTCTCATTACCAGGATGACAGCCATTGAGGAGTTGGTGATGACTCATATAGCACCACGAACACCACCACCACCGGTAGCTCAGCAGCAGGGGATACCCACCGTTCCTATCAGAGAGAGATCCCCAGAGATCATGCCTGTAGCCATTCCTCTAGCAGTCCCAGATAGAGCCACAGAGAAGGAGGCTTGGCTCCGTATAGTAGAGAGGTACCAGAAGATGAGGGCACCAGAGTTCCAGGGGTCACCAAACCCTCTTACAGCCCATAAGTGGAAGGAGGATGTGAGCAATATACTTGACATACTCAATGTGGACTCCGTTCAGAAGCAGAGGTTAGCATCCTACAGCCTGAAGGGAGATGCCGGGAGATGGTACTGACTCCAGTTTACTCCAGATCAGAGGATGACCCTCACATAGGAGGACTTTATCTACTTCTTTGATGGGCAGTACATTTCTTCTGCAGCACGGACTAGGAAGGAGCTTGAGTTGTCCCGGTTGACCCAGGGGGACATGACAGTTGCAGATTTTGAGAGCAGGTTCATTGAGTTGCTACATTTCACGGGTATGTGGCAGACAGGAGAGCGTCATGCTCAGATGTTCTTAGCAGGGCTTCGCCCTAATATCCGCCGGTACCTCGTCTCGAGGAGGTTCTATTCAGTTAGGGAGGTAGCTGAGGCCACCACTTCATAGGAAATTGAGACTACTATGTTCCAGAAGGATAAGGACGGGAAGGCCAAGGTAGGGCAGAGTGGGGACAAGGGCAAGAACAAGAGATCTTTTTCTGGACCTCAGCAGCAGCATCAGGGCCCTTATAAAAAAGGACCCCAATAGGATCAGAGGGCGTTTCAACAGCGCAAGTTCTAGGGATCTTGTTATAACTGTCGCAAGGTCGGGCATAAGGCATCGGAGTGTCGTAACGCACCAGTAAGAGCCTAGCAGGGCAAGGGTCCGAACCAGCAGCAGTAGCGACAGCAGGGCAGAGGTCAGGGCTAGCAGAACAGACTTGAGGCACCACCAGCAGCTCAGAGGACTGAGGGACAGATCCGAGCAGTTCAGGAGGTCCCCCAGGGGCAGATTATCCCATATTCTCCTCCTCCATCAGCAGAACAGTCTTCAGCCACAGGCAGGGTATATGCAGTAGTTCCCCGTGATCTTGGAGCTAGCGGAACCGTAGTGGAGGGTACGTTCCTTGTGAACTCTCTTCCCGCCCGTATTCTTTTCGATTCGGGAGCTTCGCATTCCTTCATCTCTCATGCATTTATGACTAGACTCCAGCTCGTAGCTCAGCCTCTAGACACCCCTTTATCAGTTTCCACCCCTTTAGGTGAGGTATCTTTTTTGGAGAGCGTTTGTAGGAGGTGTACCGTCAGTCTAGACGAGTCGGAGTTCATAGTTGATTTGATAGTATTGCATATGTCTGAGTTCGAAGTCATCCTTGGTATAGATTGGTTGTCTTCCTACCATATTAGTATTGACTGCTTTGCGAAGACAGTCAAGTTGCGAGCGTCCGATGGGTCCGAGATGATTGTAGCCACCTCTCAGGGCAACCGTTTTGCGGAGTCGTTTCTGGCGTACATCGAGGAGGTGATGCGATGGGATCAGGGTGTTGATTTATTGGAGACTAGAGTTATCTCAGAGTATCAGGATGTCTTTCAGGACATACCTGGATTACCTCCTGTGAGAGAGGTTGAGTTCTGTATTGAGTTGCAGCCAGGCACAGCCCCGATATCCCGTGCACCCTATCGCATGGCACCAGCTGAGATGTGAGAGCTTCAGACCTAGTTGGACGATTTGTTAGCTCAAGGTTTTATTCGCCGGAGTCATTCTCCGTGGGGCGCGCCGGTCCTCTTCGTGAAGAAGAAGGACGGTAGTATGAGATTATGCATAGATTATAGAGAGTTGAACAAGGTCACTATCCGGAATAGGTATCCACTACCTAGGATTGATGACTTGTTTGACCAGTTGTAGGGAGCGCAGTATTTCTCGAAGATTGATCTTCGTTCTGGCTATCATCAGTTGCGGGTTCGTGAGATGGATATTTCAAAGACAGCCTTTCTTACTAGATATGGATCTTTTGAGTTCTTGGTCATGCCATTTGGGTTGACCAATGCACCCGCGGTATTCATGGACTTGATGAACTGGGTTTTTCGTCCCTTCTTAGATCAGTTTGTGATTGTTTTCATCGATGATATTCTCATTTACTCGAGATCGGAGGCAGATCATGAGGAGCATCTACGGATAGTGTTCAGGACTCTACAGGAGCATCAGCTGTATGCCAAGTTCAGCAAGTGCGAATTTTGGCTTTCAGAAGTCAGATTTCTTGGCCACGTCATAAGTAAAGAGGGCATAGCAGTGGACCCGGCTATGGTCATGGTAGTTCTTGATTGGGAGCCACCGAAGACGGTGACAGAGATTCGCAGCTTTTTGGGTTTAGCTGGATATTACAGGAAGTTCATTCAGGACTTCCTGAAGATTGCGATGCTGATTACACACCTTACGAAGAAGGGTGTATAGTTCATATGGAGCATGGAGTGCCAGAAGGCCTTTGATATTTTGAAGGCTAAGTTGACTACAGCGCCGGTTTTGACTATTCCGAGCAGCGATAGGACATTCGTCGTATATACAGATGCATCGTTGGCAGGCTTAGGAGGCGTATTGATACAGACTCAGAGGGTAGTAGCCTATATCTTACGGGAGTTGAGGGTGCATGAGCAGAACTATCCCACTCATGACTTGGAGTTAGCAACAGTGGTATTTGCACTGAAGTCATGGAGGCACTACTTATATGGAGTGCAGTTTGAGTTGTTCACAGACCATCAGAGTCTGAAGTACCTCTTTTCTCAGAAGGAACTCAATCAGAGACAGAGGAGGTGGGTTGAGTTCATCAAGGACTACGAGTTCGCGATCCAGTATCATCTGGGAAAGGCGAACGTCGTAGCAGATGCCTTAAGCAGGAAGCGTCGACATCAGGTTTCAGCTTTGAGGTGTTCGCTGTTCAAAGATCTTCTTACTCTTAGCCAGTTTGATTTTAGACCCGAGATTGGAGGAACTAGTGCGTTTTTGGGAGCTGTATCAGTGCAGCCTTCTTGGAGTACCAGAGTTATCAGAGCTCAGTTGGAAGACTCTTGGATACAAATCCAAAAGGAGGAGATTTCCAAAGAGCCTAAGACTGATTTGGACCATTGGAGCAGATGGAGGTCTACGGATGAAGGGTAGATTGGTTATGCCAGCCAGTGCAGAGCTGAAGAGGGAGTTATTTGATGAGGCACACCGTACTCGGTACACAGTGCATCCAGGAACCACCAAGATGTACAACGACTTGAAGAGACATTTCTGGTGGAGCGGTATGCGTAATGAGGTTGTAGACTATGTGGCTAGATGTTTTACATGTCAGCAGGTGAAGGCAGAGCATCAGAGACCGGCAGGGACACTTCAGCCTTTGTCTATTCCGGAGTGGAAGTGGGCGGATATTTCTATGGATTTTATTATGGGGTTGCCGAAGTTGAAGAAGGGAAATGATTTTGTTTTGGTGATAGTGGACCGGTTGACGAAGTCAGCACATTTTATTCCTGTGAGGACCACTTATACAGCCGAGGCTTATGCGAGGATCTTCATTCGGGAGATAGTTCGACTTCACGGAGTTCCAGATACGATCGTGTTGAATCGAGGATCGGTTTTCACTTCACATTTTTGGAGGAGTTTTCAGGACTCATTTGGCAGCAGGCTATCTTATAGCAGTGTATTCCACCCACAGACGGATGGTCAGACGGAGAGGGTGAATCAGGTGTTGAAGGACATGTTGCGGGCATGTGTCATTGACTTCCAAGGCAGCTGGGAGGATCATATTCCATTGGTAGAATTCGCTTATAACAACAGTTATCAAGCGACGATCGGGATGGCTCCGTATGAGGCATTGTACGGGAGGCCCTGTAGATCGCCGATATGTTGGGCAGAGCCGGAGGATAGCTTGATGCTTGGGCCAGAGCTAGTGAGGCAGACTACTGAGAAGGTAGCATTGATCAGGGAGCGGATTCTAGCAGCTCAAAGTAGGCAGAAGAGCTATGCAGATAAGAGGCGAAGACCACTAGAGTTTCAGATTGGGGATTTGGTTATGCTGAAGGTATCGCCTATGAAAGGCGTGCAGCGATTCGGGAGGCGAGGAAAGCTTGCACCGAGATATATTGGACATTTTCGGATTTTGGAGCGCATTGGAGCTGTGCCATGCAGACTAGATCTTCCAACATCTATGTCTAGTGTACACAATGTATTCCATATTTCTATGCTCAAGAAGCACTTGCATGATAAGGAGCAGCAGCGAGTGTTGGATGCACCGGAGATTGAGCTTCGGGATGATTTGACTACTGTTGAGATCCCAGTGTCTATACTTGCTAGAGAAGACAAGAGACTCAGGAACAAGGTGATTCCATTGGTGAAAGTTCAATGGAACCGAAGTGGATGTGAGGAAGCTTCTTGGGAGCGCGAGGAGGACATGCGACGCGAATACCCACATTTGTTTGAGCAGGTAAATAAATTTTTATGACATATACCTTATATTATGTTTATATATTTGGTTATATTTACATTTAACACTAGAATGAGAATATCTTCGCTTAATTCTTAATCTTTTGGAGCACATGGTATATATATGGGAGGTTCCTTGTTTGGATTTTTCGCCCGATGTACTAGTTCCACTAGATTAGGGCATGAGCGAGA
Organism: Asparagus kiusianus; assembly: GCA_022839385.1. Lineage (NCBI taxonomy): Eukaryota > Viridiplantae > Streptophyta > Magnoliopsida > Asparagales > Asparagaceae > Asparagus > Asparagus kiusianus. The sequence goes on from BQKN01000628.1 coordinate 191,433, forward strand.
ATATTATCATTTTAGATCGTTAAGTATAAATATCTCTATATGTTTATCTGGAAATTCATGTGGTGAGATACGTATGGTGTCCGAATTTCGAGAACGAAATTCTTCTAAGGGGGGAAGAATGTTGAACCCCGTAATTTTTATATGAATATATGTGAATTATTAGTAAATAAATAATTCTTTAATGATAAATAGCTTGAGGTCATTGATGTACATGATAACAAGTTATTTGAGATGACATGAGAGTATGGGTGTAGAGTTTTGTGCGTTGGTTTTACAAATTAGCAAAACATGCACAAAGCTGAAATTTTCCAGATCAGTCGACACATCAATCGACTGACTGTATCGGTCGACACATCAGTCGACTGATACATCAGTCGGGTTTAACTGTTCGTATATATTCCCCTTCACCTGAAATCATCCCCTCTCATCTTCAGATAAGAGAAAACCCTAGCCCCTCTCCCCTATCTCAAACCCTAGTTTTGTTCTTGGTGATTTAGGGAAGATCTTGGAGGATTTTCGTCGAAATCTTCACTTTGCAGCGAAGGGGAACCTCTCTCTCTCAGATCTAGGAGTTTCTCATCACCCCAGAGGCGAGTAACATCTCGCCCAACCTTGTCCTATTTTCTAAATGTTTTCAAATGGTTTTCATGAGTTTTGAGGAGCCAAAATATGATATTTTTGTACAAAGGATTGATTTTTATAGCATATAGAGGGAAGATATGTTATTTCAGAATGTTAGAAACCCACCAACGTTTTGTGAATCGAAGATCTAGATCTGAAATGTTTTTATAAGAGATTTAACATGAGTTTTGTTTTAAAAATATTTTAAACCATAAATACACATGTTTAGGGTTTTGTTTATATATTTGTACATGAAAGTTATGTTTCAGTTTAGTTCACATATGTTAATATCGGTATTTTTCATGCTTGGGATTGATGGGGATGAGTTTAGAGAAATTTTTGGTAGAAATCAACCTGTACAGAGTTTCTGCAGTCAATCGGTCGACTGATCATTCGACCGACGGGTAAAATTTTTCAGCATCAGTCGACTGACGAGTTGATTGTGTTTTCTCAGCTCCGCAGTCGACAGATCGGTCGACTGGTGAGTTGAGACTGTGCTGCCTGAGCTTATCGGTCGACATATGAGTCGACTGACGTCATCAGTCGACTGATGAGATGTTTTACAGATTCTTGATCTGTTTGAGTTGCTTTTCGGGGTCGCCTCGATGACCTGACACTAGTTCACTATGTTAATGATTTATCTGTACATGTGGGTTGACTTTTGACACAAGTTGAGGCCCGCACATCAAGACACGTGCGAGTTTAGGATATGTATATCTTTCCACATATACCTTTGACAATTGTACCTCTTTATTTATAGTCCATGTGTTGGGCATACATTACTATTAATCCATGTGTTGGATCTTATCATTTCGGTCCATATGTTGGACATGTATTTCATCCAGTCTATGTGTTGGACATGCATTACCTTTAGTCCATATGTTGGACATTTGCTAAACCTTGAGCATGATACATAATTGAGTTTGGAGCACAACATATTTGTAAAGTTTGGACAAGATAGCTACCTAGGCTAGACATGACACTTATTGTAACTTTGACATAACTATGATTATTGGTAGAGATGAGATTGTTTTCTTTTCGTTATTGTTCATGTATTAGACTCCGGGTTTGGTAACTTACAATTTGAGATACAAGGTATATACATGAGGGTTTTCTTGTTTGGATTATTTCGCTTGACGTACTTATGCTCGTGTTGTAATTTCCTAAGTACTAAAACCCATTATTTTTCTAAGATAAATAATTTTATATTATTATGAGATAACTGTATTTTTCATATACAACGAGCCCTCTCCCTTGGGGTTGGTTGTGATGTTACTCGCTAGCGCTTTGACGCTCATTGTCCCTCTCCGTTTCAGGTCACGAGCCAGGAGCCCGGAGAGTCGCAGGTTGATGACGACACACTTTAGTGTTCAGCTTTCCATTCTAGCTATGTATTATTTTGGGGCTCCACTGTAGTTGTTGTTAGACATTTGAGGACTATTTTCTAGATGTTGTAAAGGCTGTATGCCTTATTTCCTTTACTCAGATATTTTGTATTTGAGACTTGTTGAGAACTCTAGTTTATCTACTTCAGCCATTAACTATGTATTTCTGTATGTTGGACGATGAGATATCTATGTGGTTGTTATCATTTTATCAGTTATCACTTGTATTATCTTTTACTTACTTTTGCACCTACACCCGTTGTTGACTCTACTAGAGAGATGTTAATTATGATGGTGAAACATATTATTGTACGGCGTGGTGCATGGCAGGTTTGATATTCTTGGTTTCACCTTGGACTGCAGGCTTGTGTGAACCCAGGGGTGCCACATGTTTTATTTAAAATAGGTCTCAATAGAACTCTATTTAAAACATAACATGCAGTAGAAACAGCTTCAGCCTAAAAATACTTAGGTAGATTAGACTCAATTAACATTGTTCTTGCACATTCTTGTAGTGTTCTATTTTTTCTTTTAACAACTTCATTTTGGTTAGGAGTGTAAGGAAAAGAAAATTAATGTGAAATACCATTTTTATTACAAAATTTAGAAAATAACTCATTTTCAAGCTCACAACCATGATCACTTCTAATAGTGACAATGATAGCGGATTTTTTATTTTGAATCTTTTCACAAAATACAGAAAATTCATCTAAAGCATCATTCTTATGCTTTAAAACATAACCCATGTAAATCTAGAGTAATCATCAACAATGACAAATACATATCTAATTCCATTTAAAGATGTAATTCTAGAAGGACTAAATAAATCCATATGTAATAATTCTAATGGTCTACTTGTAGAAACAACACATTTATATTTAAAAGTAGATTTATGCATCTTTCCTTGTTGACATGCATCAAAAAAATAATTTTTCTTAAATACAAGTTTCGACAAACTATGTACAGAATTATGTTTTGAAATGGGTGAAATGTTTTTCATATTCACATGCCTAAAACGTTTATGCTAAGGTAATGTATCAACATTGGATGCAACTAAACAAAATTCATTAGAAACAAAGTTCATTGATAAAACATAAATATTGTTCTTTCTAATACCTCTAAACAAGATATTATTCAAATCTGAATCATAAATCAAGCAAGTATCTTTTTCAAAAATAATTTTAAAACCTTTATCAAATAATTAATTAATACTAAGCAAATTATGTTTAAGACCTTCTACTAATAAAACATTATCTATTAAAGGCTTATGTTGATTATATACTGTTCCAATACCTATAACGTACCCTTGTTGTTGTCTCCAAATGTGAATGTTCCACCTTTCTTGTTTTGTACCGAAGATAACATATTCAAGTTTCCCGTCATATGCTTGGAACATTCACTATCTAGTATCCATTTCTCTTTTCGAGGTACCTGAAATATAGACATGTAAACATATGTACCCTTTTATATTGGGTCCTTGGGATTAGCCCTTAGGAGTTTAAATCCACTTAGAATTTAGTTTTCCCTTGTTAATATAAACATAATTAGAAGAATTGCATACATTTATCTTAAATCTAAAATATAAACATTTCTATCAAGCAAGCAAGTATCTTTAGGCAACCAAATAAACATAGATAATGCATGAGAATCATTTTTAGATATGAGAATCCATGATGATTCTTAGTATGAGTATTCATAGACAAAGGTGCATGGAATTTACTAACATTTTTAGTAATAGAAGATGATGCATGATTTGTCCTAGTTACATATTCATTCTTCTTATGAACATATCCTAAACCAAACTTTTGATTAGAAGACTTTTGAAAATATAATAAATCAGCTAAGTCTTCTTTCCCTTTGTTAAACTTGTTAACATTTAAAAATAACTCTTCATATTTGATTTCAAGTTAAACCATATTTTTATCTAAATCTAAAATTCTATTTTTCATGATATCACATTTAGATTTAAGATAATATTATTTTCAGTCAATAATTTATTTTTAGAAAATAATTTATCATTTAATTCCTTCAATTCTTCAACTTGTGAGGAATTTGAAGAAGCTAATTCTAAGTTTAATCCCTTATTTTTATTTTTCAAAATCTTATAATTAGAATTTAAATTCTTAAATTTAATATAAAGTTCATTAAATGCTTCTAATAATTCTTCATTATCTAAGGATTCAATTACTTCATTTTTGAAACACATGTGAGCGGATTCTTCTTTTTGTTCTTCTCCTTCTTCTTCCGAAGAGGATGCATCACTATCATCTCATGTCACTGCCAAAGCCTACTTCTTCTTCTTCTTCTTCTTCTTGAAGTTGTTGAAGTTATTGACGCTGTTGGACTTTGATTTTGACTTAAGAAGTGGACAGTCCTTCTTTATATTTCCTAGCTTATTGTAGTTGAAACACAAAGAAGAATCATTATTAGTATTCTTAAACTTATTTAATTTATACTTACCTTTCTTTAAAAATCGTTTGAATTTCTTTGTGATTAATGCAAAGTAGGCTGTCTAAAAATCACAATAGATAGCTAGTTCCCGTCAAGTCACAACTAAGAGGGTTACAATCAAATGACTTTCTTGTTAACAAAGGGAGGCTACGATCGGAGGATTCTCCTATAGATCAAGAAGAGATCACAAGTCAACGATTTCTTCAAACCGAGAGGCAGAATTTATCCCTACAGTCAAAACACAAGTGGCTACGTTCCAAAGGTCAAAGCAATGCGATCACTACATTAACGCAGCTCAAACACAACACAGACGCAGCACAACTGCAGCTCTAAACGAACTGTGTTCACAGCCGCTGAACGCAACATAAACGCATCATCCAAAAGTGTACGCAGGTCCAGGCCCAGCAACGCACGACTTGCGTTTGACCTGTTCAAACCTGATCTGGCGATCCCGAAACCGCTCTTCACCCACGATTTGGGGAGGTGGTTTGAGTGGGTTGTTACACCCGATTAATGTGGCAACTAAACCCCTATTTAAGCACGGATTATGAGGGCAATCACACCCCTGATCTCTCTATAAATATCAATAAACTCAACAGAGTTAAGGATCGATTGGAAAGGGGGGAATCGGATATTAGAGAGAAAAAAATCTGGAGGCAACAATCTTCAACAACCGAAGATTATCAGATATTTGAAGCTTGGATTTTCAACCGAATTATTTTGGTTCAAATAACTCTTCTCCACCGGAGTTTGTTACTGGTCCTGAGTTACAAAGCTCATTAAGAGTTCTTGATCAGTTCGACCACATAAGTTAGTTATTCCAGCGAATTGAGACGGTCGGATCATCAACGAAGAGCGAATTCGACGCGAGCATTCGAAGGAGGCACTCCCGCCACCGTGAAGAACCCAGACTTAAACAAAGGGGAGAATCCAGATCATTCTCCTCTCTTTTATAATCAGGAAATCCAATTGTAACTGAGATTAAACAAAAGATGGCGACTTCGCTGGGGACTAGCTTCTCTGACGAAGAAGTGGTGGCGTAATCCGATATCCATCTCGCTAGAACAACTGTTGAAACTATCGTTGTAGAGTTTGATCAAGCCAAGTACGAGGAAGCTCTTTCCTCTGGATCGTTTAGCCCCAAGGCCAGACGCAACATCCGAAAAATCTCCAAAGAGATCCAACCTGTGGGTGAAAGGTCAAAGAAAGCCTTCTTCTTTAGCCAACATTCATCAAATTACCCCTCATCTGAAGGAGTGAACTTAGCCTCTGCTGGACTTGTCCAACAAGTTGAATAGTCCATGTCTACATCAACACAACGTGCTATGGGCTACAAACGGCCTATAGAAGAGTCAAACTCTATAAACGCCAATGACGTTGCTGCAAAGGCTCTGAAACAAGCCAAGAAAAACGCTGTTCGAAGACGGAGAAGATCCATCCGACGTGCGCATCTCCGAGAAAACCAATACCTGGTTCAACGCAAGGATTGCATTTTTGAAGCTCAGCCCAAACATTGCGTTTCTACTCCAGAACGCGTACTTCGCAACAATGAGCCTAACTATGAACCTCGGGTGATACAGCTTAAACGTGATCCTTAGGGGTGTGTTATCCATCCAAAACACATTGCTACTAAGGATAAACACACGCTTCATGAGTGCGTCCAAATTAAACAGGACCCTAAGGGGTCTAATTCATCAATTAAACGCAGGTTAAAGCCTGGCGTTTAAAAATCACAACGCGACCCTTGCGTTTCGTCTTCAGAACGCGATGTGGTCCGCCAAGTTCAAGGGAGTCGACATGGGCTTAAGGTTCATGTTCAACAAGAACCAGTCTCACCCACTCAAGGATAGGGAGTTTTATTCCCGACCTCATGCTCGACGAGGAATTACTCTCAAGTCTCTGATTTGCGAGAATTACTCTCTAGAGGGAAACCAACGCAACAGGTAGCTCATTCATGCCACTGTGAGCGGCTTATTTCAACAGTCCTTTCCGAATGCCACTGTTGTACACCTAAGCCTCGCAAGTCTGTGTTCGACAGACTCGCTAATGTCGCAAGACCTACCAAGTGACGACGTCATCAAAAGAAGAAGGATTCTGAAGCTGAATATCCTCAGGTCACTATCAACGTGGTCGGCAGAGAGAAAGCCTCGCATCCTAGTTCTAACGAGTCGCAAAGAAGTCATTTCCCAACTGTTCAAGAAATTTGTGACGAATTTGAAGGAGTATACCGGCATACTCGGACTCGAACAGGAGCTATCCGCTCGGTCGATTATCAAAAGTTGGCCAAGGGGATTATTTCCGATGACGAATATTCGGCAATTGCTGAATCTCAATCTTCAAGCTTCGTAGTGGCACGAGAGACTTCCGTTTATATGACTGGAAATCCTGAGGACTTAGCCAAAAGAGTGGACGAACATCATGTCATGCTCCAGGCACAACAGGAAACCCTTCTTCAAATGAAAGATATGTTGGCCCAGCTCCTTGCTGAAAAAGGCCTAAAACCTGAATCTTCCCGGAGGACAACCTCCAAGGGAAAACAGAAAGCATATGAGCATTCAGATCGCGAAGCTCAAAACATTGAATCTTCTTCCGAAAACGAGAAGGAGATGGAGAGAGAACCGAATCCTCAGCCAACTAAAGTGGATGAGTTAGAAGCCCGACTTAACGCAATAGCTAACAGAAGTGAGCTTCGCGAAGAAGGGGTGATACGGCCTTATCCTGCTGAATGGGATACAGCTCCCTATCTACCAAAGTTTAAGGCTCCGACTTTACAACCTTTTGATGGTACAGGGTCACCGAACCAGCACATCTACTATTTCAAGTCACAAACTGGAGATGTGGTAGCGAACGACGCCATCTTGACCCGTTTTTTTATCGGTACTCTTAAAGAAGTTGCCTTTGAATGGTTTATGAAACTGCCTCCTGGATCTATTCAGAAATGCGTATGGTTTATGAAACTGCCTCCTGGATCTATTCAGAAATGCGTAGACTTGGAAAGGCTTTTCTTAGCCAGGTTCTTCGAAGATGATACGGAAGTTTCGGTCCCGACTCTTCTAGCCACCAAACAAAGGAAACGAGAGTCCATCAAGACTTATGTGGAAAGATTCCGCAGCATAGCATTACGATGCCCGTCAGGTATGACCCAATCAACCTTAGTTGAAACTTGCAGGCACCACTTGTAGACCCAGCTCCTCGATCAGATGGGAGTGGCAGAATATCGCTCCTGGAGACAATTAGTTTCGCAAGGAGAACAAGCCGAAGATATTGTTGCTTAGGTCAAGGCTGAAGAAGTTAGTCAACCCAAACCACAACAACAGGGCAACCAGAACAATACGCCGCGTTCCAAGGGAAAGGAGATGTTAGCTGCCGATACCGATGTACGCACGCCATCTGGGAAGCAAGGCAAAGCACCAAACCAACAAAGAGTGCCTAAGCAATACTCGTTCAAAGAAGAGCATGTGGACACTCTGTTCCAACTACTTCGGAAGAACAACAAATTGCAGCTCCCAGAGATCAGAAAACCAGATGAAGCAGGGAAAGTAGATGACCCCAATTACTTTCACTATCATAGGTTCTTGGTGTAGGATCTGAAATAGATATACTAGAACACTATAGAGGGGTGAATAGTGTTCTTTTAAAATTTATGCAAAGTAGATTATAAATTGCAAAGAAAGAATGACAATCTCAGAAAATGAACATCACAAACACAAGCATGTATACTGGTTCCACCTCTCCGGTGTACATCCAGTCCCCAAGCAAATCCCGCTTGAGAGTTTCCACTATGATTTTGAAACCTTACAAAATCAAAAGTAAACCTGACCAATTTGCAAGACCATGCAAATTGCAAATCCAATTGACAAGACCATGCCAATTGTAAACCGACCTCTAGACCAAGAGATTAACCCCTCTCATAAACCGAGAGAACCTTTCTTTGAAACAATGTAAAATTCTAATTCTATAAGCCTTGATGTGGATGTGAACGTGTAACAATGGCTTATCAATCTTTTTAACTCTCTGAATATTGCCCAAACAAGCTTTAAGAATGATAGGAACAAATGCAATATCAGAAACTCTCTTTTATAGAAAAACAGATTGAAAAACTGAAAGTTTAGAGAGTTAATTTGCACAATATGTGAATCTTATAAGTGCAAAACTTGGTGCTTGTTTTCTGATGTTTAAACCTATTTATAGCCTCTGAAATGACATAATTTTAAACCCAATTAACGTCCACAAAACGGCTATAAACAGTCACTTATTTAAAACCTGAAATCTGAAAAAACTGTATTTGTTGTCGACTACAAGTCATAGTAGTCGACTACACTGAGTCTAAACAGACTCTGTGAAGTCAGAAAATTGCTTAGTAGTCGACTACAAGGCACAGTAGTCGACTACACTGTAAACTCACAGATTCTGGAATTTTCTCTTTAGTATTTTGACCGTAACTTTCTTATCCGATATCGGAATGAGGTGATTTAAGATTTGTTGGAAAGCTCTTGAAGAGACCTACAACTTTGATCTTTTGAGTTTTTCCATATTCTAATTTATAAGGGGTATAAATGACATGTTTTAAGACTCACTCAATATTTATAAACTCTAATGGCTAACATAGGGGATTTCTATTGTTAACCAACATACTAAGCATGTGTTAGTATATTCTAACACTATGTGTGTGCATGTGTATGAGTGATCAAGGCTTGTACAAATTTCTAAGCAAAGAAAATATAAAATTTCATTTTAACAATAAAGTATATCTTCTTCTTTGCTTCATTTTGCCTTGAACTCATCTGTGTCTTGAGTATCTCTTTGAATATAATTATTGATATAGCTCTGATACTGTAAAAACAAATGTTAACACATAATACACACAACATATAATATTTGTTATCATCAAAATAAACTAATCTTGTGGTCGAGATTCCTAACATTCTCCCCCTTTTTGATGATAACAAATATATATTATTAAGATATAAAAATTTTAATCCCCCCGTATAAAATCATTAAATAAAATCTTTTACTCCCCCTGCATCAAAGCATTAGTAAAAAAATTAAAATTTAAAATTTTCTCCCCCTTTGTCATTAACAAAAAGAAATAAACATAATTCTAGTTAAAAATTTTTTTTCCCGGGTACCTTACTAAAAACATTAAGCACTTTGGTACTCTTTTATATATTATGATTAGCCCTTAGGAATCCAAATCCACTTGGAATTTGGTTTCCGTTTATTAACATAAGTGTAATTCTTTGAATTGCAAACTTTATACATATAAGATGAAATATAATCATTCCTATCATAAATATTCAAATTCTTAGGAATCCATATATACTTATTTTGTTTAGCATGAATATTCTTATTATTATTCTTCAAAACATAATCATTCTTTGTAAAATACTTAGGAACAAATCCAATGCCAAAATGATTGTTTGAAGATTTTTGAAATGAGAGCAAATTATTCAAATTCTCTTTACTTTTATTGAATTTACTAACATTCAAACGTATATCATCATATTTTAATTTAATAGAAGAAGTATCTTTATCTTAAACATTAATGCAAATTTTTAAATCATTGCATTCTGATTTTAGATAAACATTCTCATTAGTCAAAATATGATTTTCTTTAAGAAATAATTTATTTTCCTCTTTCAATTCAATTACTTGAGAATTACAAATAGTAGAAGAATTAAAATCAGAAATTTCTTTAAGTAATCTTTTATTTTCACCTTTAAGAAAATTATGTGAAGCCTTTAATCTCAAAAATGTTTTAT
>BQKN01000628.1:207363-246248 GCA_022839385.1 Asparagus kiusianus
CGACGTCACATGCGGAACGGACTTAAACAATCCGCATGCTAGCCCGACTCAAACGGTAGTCGGTAAAGGCTCATCAAACCCGTTGATGGCTGAGAATTTGCCAAAAAATTCTATAAACGCGAGTCATTGACGCACCAGCTCCATTAGTTGGTCTCGTGACTCGAGCATCCAACAACTTCAGAATGGGATCCACATATGCAGATGAATCAGCTTCTACAGATTGGTCCTGCAACCCCTCCACAAATTTTGGGTTATAAGTTCGTGGTCTAAATCTTGGGATTTCAACCCCAAATTCGTGGCCTCTTTGCAAATAAGCCCCTTTTAGGGACTGTTTTGCAAATAAACCCCCCCAAACGATTCTTTAACCCTTTTGCATAAAACACCCCCTCTCTTGAAGAAACAAACATGAACCCTAATCCCGAATTTCAAATCATGTTTGCACAAAAACCCCCACAAAATTTCAGCCACATTTTGCAAACAAGCCCCCCAAAGATTTCGGCCATAAACCTCTTTCTCTTGAGAATTCAAGTGTGAAAAGGGGTAATTCAAATGGAGGGGACCACAAGCAAAAAACCTCTTTCTCTTGAGAATTCAAGTGTGAAAAGGGGTAATTCAAATGGAGGGGACCATAAACAAAAGGACAAATGAAGAAAGGGAGGGACCATAAAAAAAAAGCAAGACACACCCCAAGGGTGTCTCGGCAAAACCGAGACACCCCAAGGGTGTCTCGGCCTTGCCGAGGCACCCAGGGGTGTTTTGCCCGGGTTTTGACTCCCCGCGCGACGTTTCGACTCCCCGAATTATTTTCTGATCCCCCGATTGTTCGCCGATTGCCGATTGTTGGTGAATTCCACAAATTGACTTTTGGCGATTCAAAACCCTAAGGTAGACGCCGGTCAACGCGTAACCTTAGGTCAACGCCGGACAGCGCGTTGCGTCAAAGTCAACCCACGCGGTTCAAAACCCTAAGGTAGACGCCGGTCAACGCGTAACCTTAGGTCAACGCCGGACAGCGCGTTGCAACCCAAGCGGTTCTAAAACCCTAAGGTAGACGCCGGTCAACGCGTAACCTTAGGTCAACGTCATTCAGCGTGTTGCGTCAAAAGTCAACACGTGACGACGAAAGTCAACACGTGACGACGCAAATCAACCCAAGCGGTTCCTAAAACCCTAAGGCGGACGCCGGTCAACGCGTAGCCTTAGGTCAATGCCGGACAGCGCGTTGCGACAGAAGTCAACACGTGGCGACGAAAGTCAACACGTGACGACAAAAGTCAACCCAAGCGGTTCTGAAACCCTAAGGTGGACGCCGGTCAACGCGGAGCCTTAGGTCAACGCCGGACAGTGTGTTGCGACAAAAGTCAACACGTGGCGACGAAAGTCAACACGCGACGACGAAAGTCAACCTACGCGGTTCAAAACCCTAAGGTAGACGCCGGTCAACGCGTAACCTTAGGTCAACGCCGGACAGCGCGTTGCAGCAAAAGTCAACACGTTGCGCCAAAAGTCAACACGTGACGACGAAAGTCAACACGTGGCGACGAAGCTCAACCCACGCAGTTCAAAACCCTAAGGTAGAGCCGGTCAACGCGTAACCTTAGGTCAACGCCGGACAGCGCGTTGCAACCCATGCGGTTCAAAACCCTAAGGTGGACGCCGGTCAACGCGTAACCTTAGGTCAACGCCGGACAGCGCGTTGCAACCCATGCGGTTCAAAACCCTAAGGGCGAACGCCGGTCAACGCGTAACCCTAGGACAACGCCAAATCGGTGCGTTGCGACAAAAAGTCAACCCCCAGTGATCCGAAACTCCAGGTCAACACGATGTGACGCGGATAGCAAGTTCAAAAGTCAACTCAATGACACGAGCCAAACTCAACTCATCAGCTGTAGACTCGAAACTCCGACGACGGCCAGGCGATAAAAGCAGCGCCGGAACAACTTCGGTTATTCGACAAAGCACCGGATAAACCGAAGATCGAAGGAGCCGAGAGTTGAAGCGAACCACAGGTCCCTTAGGCCGACTGAAGGCTAGACCAATCATATCCAAAGTATTCCGGTCTCTTTTATAAAAGAAACGAGTCCGAAACACTTTGGAGGGGGTATCTGTAGGCATCAAAAATTGCCGATAGGTCCCCGCACACAGCTCGGTGTTAACGAGCGACGACTGAACATCACTACCCTGTTCACAAGAGCTCAAATGACGCCGGTGAGCGCCTGAAGCAAACCGACGAACCACGTGAGCCGACAGAATGTCAGAATCACGAAGATACGGGTTGACCGATAACCCCGTGATCACCACAAACGGATCAACGCCCGTTCTGCCCCGATCACCCCATGGATAATCCAACCATCGGGGCCTGCAGAGCTCGCCGTCACGATTCCAACGCATCCGAAATCACTCAAATCCGAGTTCGGACAAAAAGTCAACGGCAGTCAACGGCGGAATACCCGGTAGCGTCTCAAACGACATGAAACACCCCGGGGGTGTCTGAAAAAATCCAAGACACCCCAAGGGTGTCTCGGAAAATCCAAGACACCTCAAGGGTGTCTCGGATTTTTTGAGACACCCCATGGGGTGTCCTTAGCTATTTCAGCCACCCCCCCTCTTGGTTTCCTATAAATAGGCCCTCTAGGCCTCCATTCTCTTGGCTCGGATTTTTGGAGAGGAATTTCTGGTCTTGGGTTTAACCTCGAGATCTGAAATTTCTGAGGAAAGCGGCGAAGCCCTGCCGGATCGAGGAGCGAGAGTCTTCATCAACCTTTCTTTATTCACCCCCTTCTGTCCTTGGTGTTGCCCTTCGCAGGCGACACTGAGAAGAGCTAGTGCCTCGTTTAACCGAGACATAAGCTTTAAACTTCTAAGATCTCACGCGGATCGACAAAGTTCTGCTTCTATATCCTACGCGGATAGACAAAGCTCTGCCGGATTTTCCCGGAAGGATCTTGAAGAGTCGGCGGTCCACGGATATCGACGTCCCCGTCACAGGCCAACAACCCACGCAAGCGAGACCGTACCAAACCGGGATCTCGTGTTTATTTTCGTTTAAGTTGTAACCCCTTTGTTTTCATTTTATACTGTTGTAACGATCGAAGTTGTAACAGATAGCAAAGTAATGAAAATAGCAACTTTTACCGGAAACATAAATGACATGTTTTAAGACTCACTCAATATTTATAAACTCTAATGGCTAACATAGGGGATTTCTATTGTTAACCAACATACTAAGCATGTGTTAGTATGTTCTAACACTATGTGTGTGCATGTGTATGAGTGATCAAGGCTTGTACAAATTTCTAAGCAAAGAAAATATAAAATTACATTTTGAAAATAAAGTATATCTTCTTCTTTGCTTCATTTTGCCTTGAACTCATTTGTGTCTTGAGTATCTCTTTGAATATAATTATTGATATAGCTCTGATACTGCAAAACAAATGTTAGCACATAATACACACAACATATAATATTTGTTATCATCAAAATAAACTAATCTTGGGGTCAAGATTCCTAACATTCTCCCCCTTTTTGATGATGACAAATATATATTATTAAGATATTAAAATTTTAATCCCCCTGTATAAAATCATTAAATAAAATCTTTTACTCCCACTGCATCAAAGGATTAGTAAAAAAATTAAAATTTAAAATTTTCTATATAACTCCCACTTTGTGATTAACAAAAAGAAATAAACATAATTCTAGTTAAAATTTTCTTTTCCCAGGTACCTTACTAAAAACATTAAGCACTTTGTACTCTTTTATATATTATGATTAGCCCTTAGGAATCCAAATCCACTTGGAATTTGGTTTCCGTTTATTAACATAAGTGTAATTCTTTGAATTGCAAACTTTATACATATAAGAAGAAATATAATCATTCCTATCATAAATATTCAAATTCTTAGGAATCCATATATACTTATTTTGTTTAGCATGAATATTCTTATTATTATTCTTTAAAACATAATCATTCTTTGTAAAATACTTAGGAACAAATCCAATACCAAAATGATTGTTTGAAGATTTTTGAAATAAGAGCAAATTATTCAAATTCTCTTTACTTTTATTGAATTTACTAACATTCAAACATATATCATCATATTTTAATTTAATAGAAGAAGTATCTTTATCTAAAACATTAATGCAAATTTTTAAATCAATGCATTCTGGTTTTAGATAAACATTCTCATTAGTCAAAATATGATTTTCTTTAAGAAATAATTTATTTTCCTCTTTCAATTCAATTACTTGAGAATTAGAAATAGTAGAAGAATTAAAATAAGAAATTTCTTCAAGTAATCTTTTATTTTCACCTTTAAGAAAATTATGTGAAGCCTTTAATCTCAAAAATGTTTTATATAATTCATTGAAAGCATCTAAAAGCTCTTCATTATCACTTACTTCATCTTGTGTCATGAAACACATATGAGCGCTTTCCTTTTCTTCGATTTCTTCATCCGAAGATGAATCATCACTATCATCCCATGTAGCCGCCAAAGCCTTCCTTTTCTTGTTGAATTTTGTAGACTTTGACTTTGATTTTAGAAGGGGATAATCATTCTTCATATGTCCTGGCTTATTGCAACCATAACAAATAAAATTATTGTTAGTATCTTTAACATTACTTGTACCTTCATGATTTACCTCGAGTGTGTGCCAAATATCATATGCGGATATGGCCGTTGACACCCTATTGAACTCATTCTTGTCAAGAGCACAAAATAAGACATTCATTCCTTTAGAATCCAAGTTTGCATTGTTCCTTTGAGATGTAGTCCATTCCGTGAAAGGAGTGGTTGGCTTCTCATATTTTGTTTCCACAATGTTCCAAAGTTCGTAGCCAATTGATTGAAGGTAAATCTTCATTCTGCACTTCCAATAGTTGTAGTTCAATCCATCAAACATTAGTGGATGATTTGTAGAGTGACCTTCTTTGAATTGTGATGTATTTGTAGATGCCATCTTTCACCTAGCTCTGATACCAAATGTAGGATCTAAAATAGATACACTAGAACACTAGAGAGGGGTGAATAGTATTCTTTTAAAATTTATGCAAAGTAGATTATAAATTGCAAAGAAAGAATGACAACCTCAGAAAATGAACATCACAAACACAAGCATGTATACTGGTTCCACCTCTCCGGTGTACATCCAGTCCCCAAGCAAATCCCGCTTGAGAGTTTCCACTATGATTTTGAAACCTTACAAAATCAAAAGCAAACCTGACCAATTTGCAAGACCATGCAAATTGCAAACCCAATTGACAAGACCATGCCAATTGTAAACCGACCTCTAGACCAAGAGATCAACCCCTCTCATAAACCGAGAGAACCTTTCTTTGAAACAATATACAATTCCAATCCTATAAGCCTTGATGTGGATGTGAACGTGTAACAATGGCTTATCAATCTTTTTAACTCTCTGAATATTGCCTAAATAAGCTTTAAGAATGATAGGAACAAATGCAATATCAGAAACTCTCTTTTATAGAAAAACAGATTGAAAAGCTGAAAGTTTAGAGAGTTAATTTGCACAATATGTGAATCTTATAAGTGCAAAACTTGGTGCTTGTTTTCTGATGTTTAAACCTATTTATAGCCTCTGAAATGACATAATTTTAAACCCAATTAACGTCCACAAAACGGCTATAAACAGTTACTTATTTAAAACCTAAAATCTTAAAAAACTGCATCTGTAGTCAACTACAAGTCATAGTAGTCGACTACACTGAGTCTAAACAGAATCTGTGAAGTCAGAAAATTGCTTAGTAGTCGACTATAAGGCACAGTAGTCGACTGCACTGTAAACTCACAGATTCTGGAATTTTCTCTTTAGTATTTTGACCGTAACTTTCTTATCCGATATCAGAATGAGGTGATTTAAGATTTGTTGGAAAGCTCTTGAAGAGACCTACAACTTTGATCTTTTGAGTTTTTCCATATTCTAATTTCTAAGGGGTATAAATGACATATTTTAAGACTCACTCAATATTTATAAACTCTAATGGCTAACATAGGGGACTTCTATTGTTAACCAACATACTAAGCATGTGTTAGTATATTCTAACACTATTTGTGTGCATGTGTATGAGTGATCAAGGCTTGTACAAATTTCTAAACAAAGAAAATATAAAATTACATTTTGACAATAAAGTATATCTTCTTCTTTGCTTCATTTTGCCTTGAACTCATCTATGTCTTGAGTATCTCTTTGAATATAATTGTTGATATAGCTCTGATACTGCAAAACAAATGTTAGCACATAATACACACAACATATAATATTTGTTATCATCAAAATAAACTAATCTTGGGGTCAGGATTCCTAACACTTGGGACATTCTACCAGAAAATGTTATGTGTTTAAAGACATCTTACAAAACTTGGTGAACGCTAACGTACTTACCCTAAAGCCAGAGCATAAGACTGTATCCACTAACTTGATTGCGGTCCAGTTCGGTGACTTCCTCCATGTAGCTGGTATAGATGGCGTCATTCTCATCCGTAAAGGGGAAATGCACTTGAAAAACACCGACTTACACGGTCAGAAGGACAGGGGCTTGGTGCCCCTTACTACCCCAAAAGGGGAGATCATGTGGGTCCACCCTGACCTAATTGAAGATCGACATTGGACAAAAACCATGTCCAAAAAGAAGGGATACATAGCTAAGTCATCCAACATGATTAGCCCCTATGTTACTGAGAGTGATGACCACCTCAAACCTCTTACCGATTTAGAAGAAGAGAGGATTACCCTGGCGGCATACCCGGGAGGCAACCCTGGCACTCGGTCAGGAAAGGCTTACTTGAGAGACTACGATCAGAATGCTCAAGAAGCTGAAGAACAGCCCTAAGACGCTAGGGGTTATGTACCAAAGAAGCCGGTCGATAAAGGGAAACAAAAGGAGCTCCGGTTCAACAAAAATCTTCATCAGGATCTTGGGGAGTCGAGTGCTCCCTTCCAATTCAATGTCATGGCATAGCTGGCCAACATACTGGTCAGGATTACTCTATATGAACTCCTGAGGTTGTCCAAAACTACCAAGGAAGCTCTAATCGAGGTCTTAAAGAACACGGAGAGCTTTATCACTCAAGTTACTCCGATTCCTGAAGCATCTGAAGATCAGTCTTGCCTGCAATGCTCACGAGCAGCAAGAAGTCTACCGTACATATCATTCACTCAAGAGGACATGCAAGTGAAGCACAAACATGATAGACCCTTGTACTATATAGGATACATAGGGTCATCAGAAATCAGCCATGTTCAGGTTGACCCATGCTCGGCACTCAGCATCATGCCTTACAGAGTCATGCCTTACAGAGTCATGCAAGTCTTAGGGATTCCTATGCATCGGTTGAATGCTACTCAGACTACCATCTTCGGATTAAACGCTAACAGCACTCGGCTCCTGGGAAAGATCAAACTCAGATGTCAGATCGGAGATCTCAAGTCCGAAGTGACTTGTTACATCATAGATGCGTACACATCCTACAATCTGTTATTGGGCCGACCATGGATTCATGCAAATCGTATTGTCTCGTCCACCCTATATCAGGTTATGAAGTATGTTAATGATGAAGGTGAAGTTCGAACCTTGATTGCAGAAAAATACCCTTTCAGAGGAGTGGAAAACTTCCACACAGATTCGGTCTTCTACTCGGAATCACAGGAGAAAGAAGAGATTGATAGCGGTAATGAGGCAGACGTCTAGCCAGACCCTGAAGGAAATTGTCCATGGGAGTTGAACTTCAATGTAATGGGTCCAGTCGAGAACAATAATAATGTACCGAGTGAGGGCGAGTGGTGCATTAATGAAGATTTTATTTTGGCGTACTCGTCTGATGGATCTTTTAAAGCTGAACAAACACAGAATAATACGAAAACAGGTACCAGCTCATGGCACACGTTATGCGCCGATGCGTCACTAACATTGCTGATTAAGTCATCCTTCGCTTCAGATTAAGAAGTAGAAGATGCTCAGAAAGCTTTCTTTAAAGTCTCATCCAAAAAGAAAGGGCAGAAGCCGATTCATTTCGGTAAAGTTAAACCTAAACCACTCAAACGAGAGAGTTCAGAAGAGGATAATGGGGCTCCGCAATTCCCTTACCATGAACCTAATTCTATACATCTCATGAAATGAATGGGATACGACTTTAACAAAAAACAAGGTCTAAACTTTGGAAAAGAAAGACGAACACCAATTCGGATGTCTTCAACCCCTGAAGGAAAACCTCCGGGTTATTATCAAAAAACCGGAAGAGGTGTAGGTTATATCACGACTCCCTCACTTTTAGAAGATGAAACTGGTGACTGTCTGTGTCAGGATCATTCGTCCGGAACTTCTTCATGGGAATCTGACATCAGTGCTGGACCCTTCTTTAAAAGTTTGACCGTGAACATGGTTTCAGCCAGTCATACAGACGAAGACGCAGAGGGTGATGAAGATTTAATAGAATCAACCAATGACCCTTGGATTAAACGTCTTAATATCTTATGGGATATGTGTTTCGAACAACGTGAATCGCCCACTAAAGATAAAGTGATCCAGGTCAACATGGGAGATGAACATGACCCTAAGCCCATCTTCATAGCTAAAAATTTATCATCATCAGAGAAAGAAGATCTTATATCTCTTATCCGAGAATATATAGATGCCTTTGCTTGGAACTATGAAGACATGCCTGGCCTTGACCCAAAAGTTGCCATGCATCGGCTTAACATCGATCCGGATGCAAAACCCGTTAAACAACAACAACGGCGGTTTCGTCCAGAGATCATGGAAGCAATTGAGTCTGAAATTAAAAAACTTATAGGCTCGGGTTTTGTCAGAGAGGAACAACACCCAGACTGGGTAGCCAACATTGTTCCAGTTCACAAGAAGAATGGTAAGGTCCGAATATGCATCGACTTTCGTGACCTCAACACAACTTGTCCAAAAGACGAGTTTCCTCTTCCTATCACTGATGTCATGATTGACAATACCTGCGGATATGAAAGGATGTCAATCATGGACGGATTCTCAGGGTACAATCAAATCAAGATGCATCCTGAAGACGAAAAGCATATTGCGTTCAGAACTCCACTGGGAGTATATTGTTACACAGTGATGCCCTTCGGCCTGAAAAACGCAGGTGCAACTTATCAACGAGCAATGAATGCCATCTTCCACGAACATTTGTGTAAGAATATAGAGTGCTACGTTGACAACACAGCAGTAAAAAGTCAGCATAAAGGTGATCATCTTACAGACTTGAAGATAATGTTCGACATCATGCGAGTACATCAACTGAAGATGAACCTGACAAAATCGTTCCTTGGGGTATCGAGCGGAAAATTCCTGGGATTTATTGTCACATCCAAGGGAATTTCTCTTGATCCAGAGAAAATCCGCGCTATCCAAGATATGCCACCCCCAAAGAACCTCAAAGAGCTCAGGGGTTTGCAAGGGAGGCTGGCCTATATTCGGAGATTCATATCAAATCTTTCAAGGCACTGTCAACCTTTCTCTAAGCTCATGAAGAAAGGAGTATCCTCTGTTTGGGATGGGGATTGCTAAAGAGCATTCGAGGAGATTAAGAAATATCTTACCCAACTGCCGGTTCTTGTAGCCCTAATATCGGGAAAATCATTCCTGTTATACGTGAGAGCTATAGACCATTCTCTGGGAGCTTTATTAGCTCAGAACAACAATCAAGGTCAAGAGCAAGCCATCTATTATCTAAGCAGGACTATGATGGGAGCCGAACACCGATATAACCCAGTTGAAAAAGAATGTCTCGCTTTGGTATTCGCGATCCAGAAGATGCGACATTATTTAGTAGGACAAACAATTCATGTCATCTCTAGGGTGAATCCCTTGAGAGTTCTAAATGACGAAACCGTCATCTCTGAATTGCCGGTTGGCAAAGTGGGCTATCCTCTTCTCACAATATGACATGTAATTCATGCCCCAAAAAGCAGTCAAGGGTCAAGTGTTGGCAGATTTCTTAGCCGATCACCCGGTGCTAGGGACATCTAAGCTGTATGAAGAATTACCTAACGAAGTCGCTGAAGCTTGCGTCACTCAAGAAGCTACGCAAGTGTGAAAATTATTCTTCGACGGTGCATCCAGAGCAAATCCTCATGGAGCAATTACCGCGGGAGTAGGAGTGGTGTTCGCCTCTCCGAACGGTCATGTGATCCCAAGAGGATTTTCCCTGATCGAACCCTGCACTAACAATGTAGCTGAGTATAATGCTCTGATACTAGGAATGCAATTTGCTGAAGAACTTAATAGTCGACATCTTGAAGCTTATGGTGACTCTTAGTTAATCGTAAATCAAGTTCGAGGAGAATACGAAGTACGTCATGAGGATCTGATCCCGTATTACTTCACAGTGCTAAAGCAAGCTAAGAAGTTTGAAGGTTTCTTTATTGAATACATTCCACGAGCTCAGAATGCTTACGCAGAAGCTTTAGCCTCGTTGGCAACATCATTAGCATTGCCTCCGGGGGCCGAAATTACGATTCCTGTTACAGGACGTGAGTTATACTGTTCTAAGATTCGTATAGAGGAAAGTTCAGACAAGACACCGACAGGAGAAGTCTATATAACCTCGATGGAGCTTGAATCTATAGATTAGCGATTCTCGTACATCGACTATGCCATATACGGAATTTTGCCCGATGACCCTAAGGAAGCGGCCGCTATCAAACGAAAGGCCCTGCAATTCTATTACGATGCAGTTTCTCAAACTCTGTATCGTAAATCACATGATGGAGTTTTGCTTTGATGCCTCTCTCGGAAGGAAGAAAAAGAGGCCCTCAAGGAAGCTCACGGCGGAATGGACGGAGCTCATTAGCCTGGATATAAGTTAGGCGATCGTCTCCGACGAATTGGTTATTATTGGCCAAGGATGTTCTCATACGCAGTGGACTATGCTAAACGTTGTCACGCATGCCAAATTCATAGTGATTTTATCCATCAAGCGCCAGGAAACTTACATCCCACATCTGCTTCTTAACCATTCAAAATGTGGGGCATGGACATCGTGGGACCAATTTCTCCTCCGACTTCCAAAGGACACCGGTTCATTTTGACCGTAACCGATTATTTCTCCAAATGGGCGGAGGCAATCCCGCTAAAAGAAGTCAAGACAAAGAATGTGATCAAGTTCATCAAATATCACGTCATCTATCGTTTTAGAGTCCCAAGACGAATAGTCCACGACAACGGGACACAATTTGTTAGCTTTGGATTTCAGAGATTTTGTGATAAGTTTAGAATCCAAAGTGTCGCATCTACGGCGTATTATCCGCCAGTGAATGGTCTTGCAGAAGTTTTTAACAAAACCATTGTGAAGCTTCTCAAAAAGTTTGTTTCCAAGAGCCGATGCGATTGGGACGAAAGACTCGGTGAATGTTTGTGGGCCTACCGCACAACACTGAGGACCCCTACAAGAGCTACGCCATTCTCTTTAGTATACGACTGCGAAGCTGTATTGCCATTAGAAATCCAAATCCCTTCCTTAAGACTCGCTATCACAACCGGACTGACAGAGGAAGAGAAACACCAACGACGTCTTCAGGAACTTGAAGCTTTAGACGACAAGCGACTTCAAGCTCAGCAACAGATCGAGCTATATCAAGCCCGTATTTCTAAAGCCTACAACAAAAGGATTTAAGGACGAATTTTTCCTTCATTGAAGCGCCGGAGAAGATGAATAGGAACTCGGTTAAGCGATCGACAGAAGAGCAAGAAAGAGAAAAGTCGAATGACCTTTTGATTTGACCTCAGTGGTTTATTTATATATAGGTGTAGTTGTCAAATCAGCGCGGGATTTTAGGTGAAAATCTCACCCAAAACACGATTTTCGTGTTTTCAATTAAGGGATCTCAACTTCCAAACGCATCCTCACATTCAGATGGTCGAACGCATGATTTAGCCATGCATTTTAGTGATCGACCTCAGCCTATCACGCAACTAACCCTTTCAAAGGGCTTAACATTCCAACCAAGAGTAATGAAATATGATTAAAATCATTACCCCAGTGGAACTGATCAAGAAAGAAGATAAAGTGGGTTCCTCTAAGGCTGCCCTCCTCACTAAACTTGGGATAAAGCCCTTCTCATATGGGCTTGCGATTCTTTCTATCTATGACAATGGATCTATCTTAAGCCCAGGGGTGCTCAACCTCACTGAGGATGACCTCATTGACAAGTTTGCAACTGGTGTTTCTATGGATGCTTCGATGCCCTTGGCACTATCTTACCCAACTCTTGCCGCTGCGCCTCACATGTTCATGATTTCCTACAAGAATTTTCTAGACAACTGAATGCACCTCATCGCAGATTGGGTGGAGTATCTCAAAGACCCAGACGAAATCCGATGAATACACCTCATTGCAGATTGAGCGGAGCATCTTAAGGACCCAGACAAATTCATTATCATCATCATTCTTGTTTGGTTCGTCAATAATGACTTGGGCTTTAGCTTGATTGACTAAGTTCGTTGTCATCAAGATACGAAAGTTACTATTCAAACAACCAGGTTCACTATGTCTTTGAGTGATGCGGCATAAACATGTACCAAAAAGGTTGCAAGTGCACAACCGTGTTAAGTTATAGTATTTAAGATATCGATCCCACGAGGAAGGTGTTTTGTAGGAAAAAATATAAAATCGGTTCTTATGTTGTGTGCGTGACAAATAAGATTGATGAGTGAATGTGATTGTGAAGAGATTGAGAGAGTGAATATGGTGTGTAAATAGATGCAAAGTGTAAGTGAGAGTGGATTTGAAAAAGAATGAGTATGATCAATAAGGTGAGAAGACAAAAATGAATAAAATCAAGAAACAAATAAAAAATCAAGAATGAATAACAAAATTCAAGAATAAAAGAAAATGTAAGAAATTAAAGATGGTGGATTCAATTATAGATATGGGTAATCTACAATTGAACCCACTTCTTAGAAAAGGGTGATTCCCTAGAGGGTTCTAGCCTAAAGGCGAATCAAACAAAATAAAAATAAACAAAAAGAAAAACTAAACCCAAGAGGGTTCTAGCCTCAAGGTGAATAGTGAAAGAAAGTAAAATCTAACTACAAAATAAATTGCTAAATCTAAACTACAAAATAAAATTGCAAGAATTAAATGCAAGAAAATAAATCTACTCTATAAGCATGAAATAAATCTAAGGTAAGAGGGTTCTAGCCTCTTGGCTATTTAACAAGAAAATAAAATCTAATCTACAAGCATAGAAATAAATCTAAACTAATAAGCAATAAAAGAGAAAAAATAGAAATGTAAACCTTCAAATAATTCTCCATCTTCATCTTCATCTTCATCATCCAACAAAGAGAAGAAGAGAAAAATTTAAAGTGGTGAAAAAATTATTATTATTAATTACAATAAAAAGTTATAATTTTGGAAGGCCTTCTCAATTAAGAGTAGTCCTCCTCTCCAAAAGGAGTTACAAAAATTTTTACACCTCTAACCCCTCACTCTCTACCCCTATTTATAGTAAACATCAGTGAATGAGAGCCATTGGATTGAAATCTTATCCAAAACCATCAAAAATCAGCCCTTAATTCGTAACTAACTGCCCAGGGTATCGATGCCTGCATCGATACAGGCATCGATGCGGGCTTCGATGCCCCCATCGATGCGGGCATCGATGCCTGCCCTTCTCCTTTTGTTGTCCGCAGATTCTTCTAGTTGTTTGCTTTTGGGCTTTGGACATTGGGCTTTTCTTAGACTCTTGGGCTTGGGCATTGATTTATTTCTTCATTAAATAGTTGATAGAATTCATTGGGCTTCATGGATTCATTTCTTCATTAAATCACGGGCTTTTTGTTGAGAGATGAGGGTTTGAGATTTATTCTTCATTAACCTGCAATTAAAGATAAAAACAATTATTAGTGGTATATTTATTCATATAAAATAGATAATGAGGGTATAAAATTATAATAAAAAGTGATTATCATTGAGTCAGACGAAGTGAGCAATCAGTCAACAAAATTTTGGGATACAAAGTATTCCAAAAATTTGTCCCAGTCAACCGCGAACTTTCAAAAACTTTGGAGGGGGTTCTGTAGGCTGTCTAAAAATCACAATAGATAGCTAGTTCCCGTCAAGTCACAACTAAGAGGGTTACAATCAAATGACTTTCTTGTTAACAAAGGGAGGCTACGATCGGAGGATTCTCTTATAAATCAAGAAGAGGTCACAAGTCAACGATTTCTTCAAACCGAGAGGCAGAATTTATCCCTATAGTCAAAACACAAGTGGCTACGTTCCAAAGGTCAAAGCAATGCGATCACTACATTAACGCAGCTCAAACACAACACAGACGCAGTACAACTGCAGCTCTAAACGAACTGCGTTCACAGCCACTGAACGCAGCATAAACGCATATCCAAAAGTGTACGCAGGTCCAGGCCCAGCAACGCATGACTTGTGTTTGACCTGTTCAAACTTGATCTGGCGATCCCGAAACCGCTCTTCACCCACGATTTGGGGAGGTGGTTTGAGTGGGTTGTTACACCCGATTAATGGGGCAACTAAACCCCTATTTAGGCATGGATTATGGGGGCAATCACACCTCTGATCTCTCTATAAATATCAACAAACTCAACAGAGTTAAGGATCGATTGGAAAGGGGGGGAATCGGATATTAGAGAGCAGAAAATCTGGAGGCAACAATCTTCAACAACCGAAGATTATCAAATATTTGAAGCTTGGATTTTCAACCGAATTATTTCGGTTCAAATAACTCTTCTCCACCAGAGTTTGTTACTGGTCCTGAGTTACAAAGCTTATTAAGAGTTCTTGATCAGTTCGACCACATAAGTCAATTATTCCAGCGAATTGAGACGGTCGGATCGTCAACGGAGAGCGAATTCGACGCGAGCATTCGAAGGAGGCGCTCCATCGTCACCATGAAGAACCCAGAATTAAACAAAGGGGAGAATCCAGATCATTCTCCTCTCTTTTGTAATCAGTAAATCCAATTGTAACTGAGATTAAAGGAATACAAATCAATTTTCCTTCGTTTCTTTTACTGCAAATTTTTCCACAAACATGCAATATCCTCATCATCTTCTTCAGATTCTTTGGTGTCGGAGGATGCATTGAGAGCAAGAATCTTCTTGTTCTTTGGTTCTTCATCCTTCTTTCTGTCCTCGAGTTGAACTTCATAAGTCATGAGATTACCGATGAGGTCCTCAATAGTGAGAGTTAAAAGATCGTTGGCCTCTTCAATTACCGTAGTCTTCTTCTCCTATTCTGAAGTGAGTGCTCTTAGGATTTTCCTCACCATTTCAACTTGAGTGTAGACTTTGCCTAGTGCAATCAATGAGTTTGTGATATCTGTAAATCTTGTAAACATCTCCGTGATGGTCTACTTGTCTTTCGTCTTGAATAGTTCAAACCTATGAACAAGAATAAAATTTTTTTGACTCTTTAACCTTGTTAGTTCCTTCATGTGTTACCTCAAGAGTATGCCAAATTTGATGTGCAGATGTAGAGGTAGACACGTGATTGAACTCGTTCTTGTCCAGGGCACAAAACCGCGCATTCAGTGCCTTGGAGTCCAGATTCACATTTGTCCTTTGAGAAAGTGTCCATTCGGTGTATGGAGTGGTTGGCTTTGTGAATTCAGTCTCAACAATGTTCCAAAGGTCATAGCTAAGTGATCGGAGGTAGATCTTCATCCGGCATTTCCAGTAGTTGTAATTTGTACCATCGAATAGTGGAGGTCGTTGTGTGGAGTGACCCTCTTTGAATTATGATGTATTTTTTACTGCCATCATTCACCTTGCTCTGATACCAAGTGTAGGATCTACAGAAGCACACACTAAACACTAGAGGGGGGTGAATAGTGTTTATTTAAAAAATTTGCAAGATGGATTATAAATTGCAAGAACAAATGACAACAATCACAAATAAGAGATTTATACTGGTTCCACGACTCCGGGTGTACATCCAATCCCCAACCAAATCCCACTTAAGATTTCCACTATGATTTTGAAACCAATTACAAAATCAAACCAAACCTGACCAATTGACAAGACCATACCAATTGTAACCAATCTCTAAACCAAGAGATCTTCTCTCACACCCGAGAGAAACCTTCTTTGAAGTAAGATCCCCTATAAGCCTTGAAGTGTTAGTGAAGTGCAGCAGTGGCTTAGGAACTTTTTAACTCTCTAAATAATGCCCAAACAATCTTTAATAATGATGTGGAACAAAGGTACTTTCAGAACGTTTCTTTTCTTAACACTTAGAATGAAAATTTGAATCAAGAGGGCTTGAATTTGCACAAATTTTGAATCTTATGTATATGAGAGTTGGTGGGCAAATTTTGAAGTTAACACTTATTTATAGCCTCTGAAAACTCAAATTTTAACCAATTAACATTTTAAAAATGGCTATAAACGTTCAAATATTCAAATTCAGAAAGTTGAGAAATCTGTCTCTATAGTCAACTACTAGTCTTAGTAGTTGACTACAGTGAGTCTATTCAGAATCTGTGAAGTCAGAAAACTATTTAGTAGTCGACTATAAATGACATTAGTCGACTAATTTGTAAGACTAAAGTTTCTGTAAGTTTGAACTGAGAATAAGTAGTTGACTATTAAGCATAGTAGTTGACTAATCTGTAAATTCACAATTTCTGTAACTTTGACTAAGGCTTGAATAGTCAACTACTAAGTGTATTAGTTGACTACTAATACATAGATATGAGATATATAATATATTTGAGACTCACTCTATATCTATAAACTCTAATGGTTAACTTAGGGGATTTCTATAGTTAACCACACATTAAGCATGTGTTAGTGTATTCTAAATACTATGTGCATGTATGTGTTTTGAGTGATCAAGTCTTTTACAAAAGTTCTAAGCGAAGAAAATATAAAATTACAAATTTACGAAGCACATCTTCTTCTTTTCTTGTCTTGTTGCCTTGAACTCATCCTGCACTTAATTCACATATCTTGAGCATATTGGATGTTGTTATTTGCATTGATATGTTAGTGCATACATAATACACATAGTAAATAAATTGTTTTCATCAAAATTATATCTTAGGGACAAGATATCCAACATTGTCGATAGCCTCGGGAGTCACATCAACTACGATAAAAATTAACAAAAGAAGCGTTATCTTATATACTAAAACGACTTTCGTAAAATTAGGGGTTAATGATTCAAAATACCTAGAGCAGAAGTTGTAGCCTCCAAGACCTGTTCATGAGGAGGACTTGAGGCATCCGAATCCCCAACAGGAGATTTGGCTGTTGGCCTTCTTGTTTTGATGATGTTTAACAAACAATTTACTTCTAATATTGTTTGTCTAGTGTTTGTGCATTCCTATGTATTGTAGACAAACAACGTTGTTGGAGGATGGATGGAATAGAACTTCAATGATGATATCAAATGGAGGTTGGCGGAATAGTGGAGTGAAGCCTTGCTATTCAAAGTTAAAGATCAAGTTCAAGCTTCATCCGCGAGATTACCAAGAAGAGCTTATTGAAGATCAAGATCAAGCTTGGGTAACTTAGTTTAGGTTTTATATTATGTGTGTTAAGTACGTTAAGCTCAATATCTATACACACACATCTATTGGTTTCTTCGTATATATATATAGTAATATATATATACATAAGTTTTGGTTTCTATGCATATATATAGTTTTATATATATACACATACATAGTTTTGAGTTTTCATGTTTATATGCCCATATATGATTTCACCTTTAACAAGCTTATATTTAATGAAATCATACTTAGTGTTTTGAATATATTGCATAGAATTTGCAATCTTATGAAAATATTGTATTTCTAGGTTATAGACTTCATAACAACATGTTATATATTTTATCACGTCTATACAATCAATTCATAAGGTTTCAAAATGTTGTTTGAGTCAAAATATCAAACTATCAATTTCCAGGTTTTCATGTTTTTGAACATATTTGCAAAATGATGATAATTTTCATTTGGGAAGTCCTTTTTCGAAACCAGTCATTGTAGCATGTTTATTATCATGTCTACAATCATTCCCCAAAGTTTTACATTTTTTGGAATTAATTTGATATTTTTAAACAGTGTTTAAAATCAGCAAACCAGTTTTTGAAATGTCTGTTTTCGGTCGACCGCACCGGTCGACCGCTCGTTTGGTTTTTCGGCATTGGGCGACAGAGAGTCTGTCGGTCGACCGGTCCGATCGACCGAGAGCTCCATCGGTCGACCGGTGCGGTCGACCGAATATGTCAGCTTGCTTTTCTCGTTTTCGACCTGAATAGCGGTCGACCGAATTTTTTAGTCGGTCGACCGAACGGTTCCATCGGTCGACCGAAGGATTTTCCGGTCGACCGACAAGGTGACCGTTGTCTCCTAACGGCTCTTTCTCTGAGCTGCTTGCTGGGGGTTTTTGGTCATTTTGTTTTGGGGTTTTGGCTGAGCTTTGAGTGGGTATATATACCCCATTGCTGATGTCTTTTCAAGTTAGTCAAGAAGTTTTTAAAGAAGTTTTTAAACAAGGGTTTAAACTTGTTTAGTGTTTATTTAAGTTTGGTTTAAGAAGCTTTTAAGCATTTGAGTTTGGGTTTCTGTTTACATAGGAGGAAGTGTTCACTGCAGATTGAGGGATTCATTCTCAATCCCCTTCATCCTCTTATTTGTGTTCGTAGGTCGTGGGGACCGAACCTCGTAAACATATCGTTTTGTTTGTGATTGCATTGGCGCACTTGTTTTTCATGTTCATATCTTACATCACCATTGTGTATTGCTTATTGATCATTTTGCCCTATCACACTTGTAGTTAAATTGTTTACCCTTGTGTTAGTTTGCATATCCTTGCACATATCTTATTGTATATCTCTTTGTTAGGATATATCATCTTGTGTTAGTTTTATATCCTTGAACATACATTGCCTATATCTCTTTGTTAGGATATATCACTTTGTGCATATTGCATATTCTTGCTCATAAGTAATTATATATCATCTTGCAAGAATATATTTGTTAATTAATTTTAATTGGCATTTAATCGGATTAGATTAGCATAAGACCCTAATCACCCCCCCTCTAGGGTCTAACAATTGGTATCAGAGCTTGGTGCTCTTTGATTTAAGGTCTAACCGCCTTGAGTTAAAGATCCAAGTTATCTTATTTGTGCTAATCTAGTTATGATTATTTTTGTCTTGCTTGCATATTTTCACATATATATCATGAATATAAATGTATTTCGTTTAGGCTATGAATCAAATGTTGCTCCTAAATTCATTAATTTTCCCTATGCTCAATGGGCTTCTAGATTTAAACTATTTATTAAATCTAGAAATATCGACTTATGGAAAATTATTGATTGTGCTTATATTGTGCCCACATTGGAGAAATCCAAGTGGAGCGATCATGATAAGAAAATGTTTTCAATGAACAAGCTTTTGTTAGAATATTTGCTTAATACCTTTGACTCATCCTTTTCTAACAAATTTGTTCATTTTGATAGTGCTTACAATTTATGGAAATTCATAGAAGCACATCAAAGCAACTTGGAGGAAATCCGACGTAGTTTGGAGGATTGTTCTTCAAGTGAGTGTGGAGCATCATCATGCACACGGCCACTAGGCGACAGCCTAGTGTGGTAAGCGATTTGGAATCCGATAGTGATATATCCATTAATGAACTCGCTTGTGCATATGAGAAATTATCGCATGCCTACTCAAAATTGCAAAATAATTTTATTAATCTCAAAAGCAAGCATGTTAGTTTAAAATCCGATCATGAGAAGCTAGCTTCCAATTTTGATATCATTTCTCAAGAAAATGTTGCTCTTAAAGAAATTAATGATATGTTAAAATTGGAAAATGAAAAATTAACTTCATCTATCTCTAGCTTAACTCATGCTAATAATGATGCCATGATAGAAGTAGAATCTATTAAAAATAAGTTTAATTCTTTTAGAAATGATAATGTTTCATCTACTTCTATTTCCTATACATGTATGCAAAATGTTGAGTTGAGTCGAGTTAAACATCGCATATCTTGTTTAGATTCAACCTTAAAAACATGTATGGTAAACCATGATAAGCTTATGAACATGTGTGCTAAGTCTCATGCTACTATACCTAAACATATCACACATCATGCACACATGTATAGCAAAATTTATAAGTGCTCTATTTGTGGTCGTAAAGGCCATTTATCTAAATTTTGCTATGATGCACAAAAATCTAAAAATAGTAATATCAATGCTTCTTGTGCATCTCATAAGGCTTCTTCATCACACACACATGTACATGCACACACTCATAAAGTTCATCATAAGCATGCTCATGTGTATAGATGTGATTATTGTGGTAGATTTGGTCATTTGGCCAAATTTTGTTTTGATTTAAAGAGAGTTTCACATTTGCAAAATAATTTTAAAAGACCATCCATGTTTGCAAATGTTCCTCGTGCACATCCACATGGTCAACATAACCAAATGCATCCTCTTCATTGCACTTATTGCAATCGAATGGGTCATTTGCATAATTATTGCTTTGACCGGACCCGTGCACTAAATGCGTCCAAATGGGTTCATAACCCAAGGGCTTTGAGCTTTATTGATAGGGGTCATGTCCCTAAACAATCCGGCACCAAGAATGCTTGGATGCCAAAATAATTTTTAAACCAAGAATTTTAGTGTTTTTATTTTTCTCTTTCTTGGTTTTGAAAAATGTATTTTAAACTTTTATGAAAACAATTCTTTTTATTGGTTAAATTCTTTTGTTTTCATGATTATTAGTTTTGCTTTCTTGAGAGGTTTTGTATTTATATAACCCTCCGGGTTTATTGGGTGTTTATTCTCAAATCATGTTTACCGGATGCTAGAATGATTATATGGGTTAGAACAAGCTTGAGAGCTTGATATATTGTTGCCTCTCTTGAAATTCTTTTTGTTAAAGATTTTTGTTTTAATTGATTGCTTTGAATTCATTATACTTCACTTATATGATGATATTTATGTGTTTGCGCTTATGGATCATCTATTCGTGGTTTATAATGTATTCTATGAGTGGTTTGATCAAGTTCTTCATTGATCAAACATCGTTTTTGGATATAAATTTTGATTTATGACTTCTTTTGATGGATTTGTTTTCATTTGAAAACTTTTTGCATGATTCTCATGTTCCTCTTCTTTTGATTTCATAAATCTACTCTTATTTATGGTTGTTTATGTTCTTTGTATGAGACACTATTTTTCATATTGATATACTCATATGTGTTCTCATTATCTTTTTGGTATGTGAGTTGTGTTTAGCATTTATGCTTGCTCACATGTTTTGCCATGATCTTTTATTGCATATATTCTATATGACATTTTGATAGGGGGAGCAATCCCTATATATATTTCTTGTTTGATACTCACCTATGCTTATTGATAGGGGGAGCTTTCGCTCTCTTAATTCTTTTGTCCCCTTTTTGATGTTGTCAAAGGGGGAGAAATATTGTGAGTATACAATTCCTTATTTATATGCATGTATATTATCTTGTATATGTTCATTGCCTTTCATGCATATATCCTTTTTTTGTAAATTGTTTGTCATCATCAAAAAGTGGGAGATTGTTGGCCTTCTTGTTTTGATGATGTTTAACAAACAATTTACTTCTAATGTTGTTTGTCTAGTGTTTGTGCATTCCTATGTATTGTAGACAAACAACGTTGTTGGAGGATGGATGTAATAGAACTTCAACGATGATATCAAATGGAGGTTGGCGGAATAGTGGAGTGAAGCCTTGCTATTCAAAGTTATAGATCAAGTTCAAGCTTCATCCGCGAGATTACCAAGAAGAGCTTATTGAAGATCAAGATCAAGCTTGGGTAACTTAGTTTAGGTTTTATATTATGTGTGTTAAGTACGTTAAGCTCAATATCTATACACACACATCTATTGGTTTCTTCGTATATATATATATAGTAATATATATATACATAAGTTTTGGTTTCTATGCATATATATAGTTTTATATATATACACATACATAGTTTTGAGTTTTCATGTTTATATGCCCATATATGATTTCACCTTTAACAAGCTTATATTTAATGAAATCATACTTAGTGTTTTGAATATATTGCATAGAATATGCAATCTTATGAAAATATTGTATTTCTAGGTTATAGACTTCATAACAACATGTTATATTTTTTATCAAGTCTATACAATCAATTCATAAGGTTTCAAAATGTTGTTTGAGTCAAAATATCAAAATATCAATTTCCAGGTTTTCATGTTTTTGAACATATTTGCAAAATGATGATATTTTTCATTTGGGAAGTCCTTTTTCGAAACCAGTCATTGTAGCATGTTTATTATCATGTCTACAATCATTCCCCAAAGTTTTACATTTTTTGGAATTCATTTGATATTTTTAAACAGTGTTTTAAAATCAGCAAACCAGTTTTTGAAATGTCTGTTTTCGGTCGACCGCACCGGTCGACCGCTCGTTTGGTTTTTCGGCATTGGGCGACAGAGAGTCTGTCGGTCGACCGGTCCGGTCGACCGAGAGCTCCATCGGTCGACCGGTGCGGTCGACCGAAGATGTCAGCTTGCTTTTCTCGTTTTCGACCTGAATAGCGGTCGACCGAATTTTTTAGTCGGTCGACCGAACGGTTCAATCGGTCGACCGAAGGATTTTCCGGTCGACCGACAAGGTGACCGTTGTCTCCTAACGGCTCTTTCTCTGAGCTGCTTGCTGGAGGTTTTTGGTCATTTTGTTTTGGGGTTTTGGCTGAGCTTTGAGTGGGTATATATACCCCATTGCTGATGTCTTTTCAAGTTAGTCAAGAAGTTTTTAAAGAAGTTTTTAAACAAGGGTTTAAACTTGTTTAGTGATTATTTAAGTTTGGTTTAAGAAGCTTTTAAGCATTTGAGTTTGGGTTTCTGTTTACAAAGGAGGAAGTGTTCACTGCAGATTGAGGGATTCATTCTCAATCCCCTTCATCCTCTTATTTGTGTTCGTAGGTCGTGGGGACCGAACCTCGTAAACATGTCATTTTGTTTGTGATTGCATTGGCGCACTTGTTTTTCATGTTCATATCTTACATCGCCATTGTGTATTGCTTGTTGATCATTTTGCCCTATCACACTTGTAGTTAAATTGTTTACCCTTGTGTTAGTTTGCATATCCTTGCACATATCTTATTGTATATCTCTTTGTTAGGATATATCATCTTGTGTTAGTTTTATATCCTTGAACATACATTGTCTATATCTCTTTGTTAGGATATATCACTTTGTGCATATTGCATATTCTTGCTCATAAGTAATTATATATCATCTTGCAAGAATATATTTGTTAATTAATTTTAATTGGCATTTAATCGGATTTGATTAGCATAAGACCCTAATCACCCCCCTCTAGGGTCTAACATTGGCTTCAAGAGAATGATGAGAAGTGGACTCGCCTTGATCATAATCTCTAAAGACGTCATCTACAATGGCATCGCTACCGCAAGAGTAATCGACCTTCTCTTCCCCTCCAGGAGATATGGTGATAGCTGCATCCGTCGTTCCTACGTTAAGTTGAAACAAACGTGAGGCGATCATATTCAACTTAATAATTAAAAGAGGAGTTAAAGAATGAATACCTTTCGGAATGACTGGTAGAGCGCCTTGAGGATTGTTGATGAGCATCGATGTTGCCACCTCATCGTGGTGGGTTTTCTTGGTCACCTCCTCATCATAAGGGCCATTCTCTACCTCCCGTTGGCATTTTGGCGGAATTGAGAGATGGGGAGCGTAAGCAGGCATCTGCATTTGCTCAGCGATTGCATTCCTAACTTGTTCTAGGAGCGTACCTACTCAAGCTAACTCCTCAGCCACTTCCTCTTCTCCAGTGGTATCAAGTTGGGAAGGAGTATGCTGAGTTTGTAATTCTGCTCTTGGGAAATCATATATCCCCTCATAAGTCTCAATTTCTTCACAAGGAGACTCTTCGGTCTCCTCAACTTGCCGATGCTCTACCCGCCTTGACGCATGAGGAAGTTCATCTGATCGATGCCTCTGTGCTATCAAACAAGACTCATAAGGATTTAACCCTTCTGGAGTCATGCTCGCACTCCAATACCACTGTAATATGTTAGTGTATGATGGAGTGGGTAGTCCTTGAGAGGCAATGTGAAATGTGTGTTGGTACACCCCGCTTGAGTCCAAAACCAGCCCAACGCTCCATCGATCAAACCCCCTTCGTAGCTCAACCGAGGGTTTGTATTCCCCATATACAATTGATCGTACCCAAACTGACGGGCAAATTGACAGGGGACATAGGGCTCCATGTAGCAGACTAAGCCTGTCCGAAAGACATGGTAACCTGGCCTAATGTTGTCCAACTAGTAGAAGCCACCTAAGGATAAGGCAGTATGGTTGTCCCTGTTGGTACGTCCCGGATAGATTCGCCATATCCTCCATCGGAGAAGTATCAAAAGCATCGGTAGAAGTTATAATTACTGAAGAAAGACAAAGCTTTCCTCATCTTCACAATTTGTTTATACTTCCATGATGATTTCTCCAGCCTTTGAGCAAAAGGAATCAGCTTCCCTTCCTGACGTGCAGCCGGCGCACTCATTAAGCACTCACAGTGCTGCACAAACCATGCCATCAGATATTTGTATGGCAGGCTGACATGGGGGTTAGGATTTTTGGCTACTTCTTCTTCTCCCTCGTCTTTGACGTACGACACTTTGCAGAATTGTGTAATCAACGTACGGAGCCCGCATTGAATGCACGCTACCATGGCTAGCAGCAATGCATAAGATCACCTGTAAGACAAACAGACTGCAAGATAGATGATCTCTACTAGGATTGCCTCGAAAGAATGTATGGGAACCACATGTCTTTTCAACCATAACATTAAGTACCCGACAAGTAGGGCCTTAGTTGATATCGGGGTCTTGGCCTGGTGGTGGAACGATTGAAAGGTCGTCCCTACCTTGAAACCCCCCTCATCATGCTCGAGGGTTTCCAAGACCTTACCCTCAAAAATTCTCTTCTCAACCGCTACCTGATCATAGATGTCCAATGACAAGATGGGCATCGTCTTGTCATCCGCATTTTGGAACAGGTAGTCAGCCTAATTTTTATGGTTGACACCCGGAGTCCTCTTCTTCTTACCCTTGTGATCCATCGCTCCGATGATATGTAGGCAAATGTGGTAGTGGCAGAGTAGCTCCCATAGAGTCTCAACCACTTAAGGTAGCTTGTCGGAGAGATTTGGTTTCTCGCTATCTGGGGATGTACTCTTCGTATGGAAAGTCCCCCATCAGCAATCCCAACACTTCATATATTTCATGAAGTGCAAAGCCCAATTGTCCGTTTGTTGTGAAGAATGTGCCAGTCTAGGGATAGTAGAGCTCTATAAGCTCTAGAATTGTGGTGCGTTGATCTTGAGGCTAAATTGTGTGGCCCTGATAGCAGAGTACAGTTCTGTACCCTACATATTGGAGTTCTCCTCCAATATAAACCCCGTGATCCTGGACCACCAAAAGCTATTACCGAGTGGGGAGTTGATCCACCTAGGGGCTCTAAAATCTTTAGGAGGAAATTGTCCCCCAGCATTGAAAAAGCAATGATGAAAAGTCTCTACCACTGCTGCCGTCTCTCCCATCGACATGTCACTTTGCAGCAAGTCGGGATGTAATACGGTGATGCACTTGCTGGAGTTGTCGATTCCGAACCTAGCTGTTGAACCTGTGAAGATCCCACATGTGACTCTATCTTGAGTTAGAGTCAGGTCCTAATTCATCACTCTCAGTACAAAGAGTGATCGCAGCTCGACGATTGAGAATCCCCTCGTCATGCTGGGGATGAAATAACGAAAGTTGTCCACTATACGGAGCCATCTGCTCTCACCAAAGAGCAAATTTGTTGGATTAGCTACGGCATCACAAAAGAGAAAGTTAGGTTTTTTCATCTCCTGACGTTGGGAATCAGTCATCGCAGCATTAGTGGTAAGTTCCCGCAACGTCAGGTAGTGTCCCTCGGACACTCTCCGTTCTAACTTCGTAGGGTTGTTGGCGGAGAAGACAGGTACAGGTTCAAGGATAGGACAACAACACTAATTCTCGGAAGAGCTTCATCAGAATAGGTAACTGCAAAATAAGACAAAACAAAGTTAGAAATTTTTTATACAAAATCAAAAGTTTCACTAAGTCCCTAAGACAAGCGAGCTACGCTGTGCAAGTGAGCTCCATTACGTTGGTAAGCTAATAAAGGTTGCCTGACATAATGGACTTCACCTGACAAGCAGACTTCGCCTGACAAGTGAAGCTCGCCTAACAAGCAGAGCGCGCCTGACAGGGCGAAGCTCGCCTGACTGAACGAAGCTCGCCTAAATAGCAGAACTTCACCAGAATTGACGAAGCTCGCCAGAAGAATGAACAACACCTGTTCATCTTCTCAGATCAGTCCATAAGTCCTAAAACCTACTTGAAGGAGAAGAGGTCATGTCGACGGTGGCGGAAGCAGCGCCTGAGGCAACGGAAGCGACGACTCTTCTATGTCCCTTGGAAGAAAGAGCTTCTTAGGTGCCATCTCGAAAAGAATATCAAGAAAATTAAGTTTTTTTCTCTCTCTAATAAACTTAAGCGAAGATGAGTTCAAGTGTGCAGAAGCCCTCCACGAGGAGGACGAAGCCCATTTGTAGGCAGCAAGCCAACGGTTGAGATTTGATATCTCAAGCGAAGCGACGGTCTAGATTGGTTGAAACAGTTCAGATTCGACAGTTTCGAATCAAACGGCCATGGTCAATCTTCGAATCGAACGGTTTAGATTCGTTATCCAAGTGACAAGATGCTTCAGATTCAAATCAGCGGTTGAGATCAAAAAAAAATTTGAAATCAATGGCCATGATTTTCATTGAAACAACGGATGAGATTAGATATCCAATCTAAACAATGGCTCAGATCAAGCACATGAAAATGAGGATGCCAGTCAGATCGCATTTAATGCGATCTAACACGCCATCATCGAGGTTCGCCTGCAAGCACGTGGCTCGCCTGCCAGCACGTGGCTCGCCTGTCATTGCTTAGAACTCGCCTGTAGTTGTTTGACTCACCCGCAAGCACATAGTTCGCATATTGTTGCTTAGAGCTGGCATGCAGACTCAAGCTTTCCTACGATGCTAAGTTCGCCCGAACATTTAGCTCGCTAGACTTCATTGAGCTCGCCTAAAAAGCTCAACTTAACCAAAGTGATCGATTTCACCCATAGTTGCCTGACTTCGCCTGAACCAATGAACAGTGATCATTTTCATTCAAAGTATTTTAGACCCCAAGCAACCTGATTCGGGTCTGAAAACTTTGAAAGGGGTTTTGTAGGAAAATAAAATTTCCTTTAATCCAAAAATCAGGAGTTCGTATGCGCAACTCTGCCTGAGCGTTTAAAGCTCCTAAGAACAAAGCCTATTTGGACTGTTTGTCTGCATCAAATAGGCCAAGTCAAGCTCGTCTGAATGCTCCACTCGCTCGCATGAGTCAAGCTCGCCTGTAGAGGTTCGGCCGCACGAACAAAGCTCGCCAACTGGGTTTTAGCTCACCTGAACACTTAAGGGGTTTGCCTGATAACATCGCCTATTCGCCTAGCTCACCTGCAAGCTTGCCTGAGCATTTAACTAGTTCGCAAGCTTGCCTGGCTCGCCTACAAGCTCGCCTGAGCGTTTAACTAGCTCGCAAGCTCGCCTAGCTCGCCTGAGTGTTTAACTATCTCACAAGCTTGCCTAGCTCACCTGCTAGCTCGCCTGAGCTGTTAAAACCACTTGCTTGAATTATGGGAGTGGTTGTGCCCACTTCCACCATTTAAGGGGTCGGTTATGATCCCTCTTAGCTATAAATAGCCTTTGATGGCTACAGAGAAGGAGAGGAGAGATTTTGAGATTAAAAAACTTGGATTTTCGACTCTTGGCACTAATTTGGAGATCTAACTCTCGGTTCTTTACAAATTCTTGCATTTTGGCTTTTTGATATCTGAATCTCTTTGGCAATCGGTCTTTTAGGTGATAAAAGAACCGATCTTTTCCTATTTTGAGCATTCGGTCTTTATTTTAAGCTCGGGTATTTGAACTCAATCAACAGAACTTCTACCGCGTGCCGAAGTTCATTCGCAATCTCGATCAAATCATCCAAGGGAAGTAATCTTGACGTAAGCATTCGAGTGAGGCATCATATTGCTACCAAAGAACCCACGTTAAACAAGAAGAGATCAAATCAACTCTCTTTGCTTTTGTGTAAAAGTGATTCTGATTTGTAATAAACATTTTTTATTAATACAGATTTGAGATTACATTTTACAACAAACAATTACTTTTATGCTTTAAAAGTTACACCCAAACTTTTTTGAAATAATCATCGATCAATATTAGGAGAAAATTAGCTCTATCATTCGATGAAACCTGAGAAAGATGCTAAATATCTGAATGAATATAATCTAAAGTATCCTTAGTTCTGCAAACACTGATACTAAAGGAGACTCTGTGGTGTTTGTTGAAAACACAATGCTGGCAAAAGTCTAACTTGCTAGTTTTCTAACTACAAAGCAGACATTGTTTGCTCAATACATCTAGTCCTCTCTCGTTCATATATCCTAACCGCATATGCCATAAACATGTAGTGTTAAAATCTGAATCCTCTGAGGATGACACTGTTCCAGCACCTGTTACCATACTGCCTTCAAGGATATAGAGGGTATTTACTAAAATTACCCTAGAAGGGGGTGAATAGGGTAATCAAACAAAAATATGCAACAAATAAAAACAATACAATTTAAGACATAATATATAATAAAGCAATAATTAAAAGAGAGAGTGAGAGATAGTTAGCCAATGAAGACGATGATATGTTCACGAGGTTCGGCCACTCTTGACCTACGTCCCCAACCACCTCTCCCAATGGTAATCCACTACACAACCCACTTTGGAAAATGGAACATCCACACAATGATCCCCCCGAGATCGAACTCTCCACATAATAATTTCCTCGAGATCTAGCTCTCCACACAATGTCACACAATACAAGATGAACAAAAATAGTCTCACAACAATTCTATGGCAAGGATGAAGAGATAAACAATTTGAAGCTCAGGGGTTTGTGAGTATATAAAAGTGAAAACCCAAACAAGAAAAACTTGAGAAAGAGTAGAAGATTAAACTTAGAAGGCTCAAAAATGAAAAACTCAAGTGTCGCTTAGTTCACTTGGCTCTCTAACAAGTGAGACCTAAGGATTATTTATAGTCTCTCAACATATCAGCCCAAATCCAAAGAAAATCCAAAAAAATCAAAACAAATCCCTTAAAATCTAGAATCTAGAAAAACTAGCCATTACAGCGCGTCGGTCGACTAATTTTATAAATCGATCGACTGACTAGAATGACTGAAATATTACAGTGTCGCTGATAAAGATATCGGTTGACTGGTCTACAAGTTCGGTCGACTGATAAGCATCAATAGACTAAAAATTTTGATCGGCCGACTGCATAGAATAATTTTCCAGACACTATAAAATGAGACACTATCGGTCGACCGATGACTTTGGTCGATCAACTAAAGACACTGTGCTTGGTCGACTGATTTGATTTATCGATAGATCGAAAAACTGATATTTCAGATACTTGTTTTTCTTGTAGAGTTGATTTTCTAAATTCATTTCAAAATAGTAAATCAACTCCAAAAATAGTAAAACTTGGAAAAAAGTTTATAAATATGAAAATAAACATTTTAGAAGAGGAATTTCTAAAATAGTATTTTCCATTTGTGAAAACTCATTAATTTGCAAAACCCGTCAAAAATGTGTTTAGAAATGTGTGTGTGTAATCCCCTAATGCTTCAAAAGTTATCAACTCTATTTCTTGCCTACATTATGATCTAGAGAGAAGTAAAAATGTAAATATCGCTTATAATAGTATACAAAGCTTGAGTGTCGATATTTGCTAAGTTTTGTTGATGAAGCTCTTCTTGAATATATGCTTGAAAGCTCTTCTTTATTTGATATTTGCGTGATTCGCACTTTGAGCATTTTAGGGTTTCTTCATCAACTTGCCTCCACCTCCACGGATATCATCGTTAAGGTACGAATCCATTCATCCTCCAATTATGGAACTATATTGCTTGATAAACATATCATGCGTAGTGTGACGCCCCTGTTTTCATAAAAGGCTATAGTCCAAGGTAAACCCAAGGATGTCAAACATGTCATGCACCCACACTATACAATAACACGTTTTACCATCATAATAATATCTCTCTAGTGGAATCAAACAACAGGTGTAGGTACAAAACAGGCAATTGAAGGTAATAATGTAATAAACATGATATATAAAGAAGAGATATCTTGACATAGTCAACAATCATGTTCCCAACTAAAATAAATAAAATACAACTGATACTAAAATAAATGTAAAATGTCTCAATACATAGAGTCAATGGAAATTCTACTAAGGCACTCTGCCTTTCCAAAATATAATACAGCTCTAAATGTCTAAAAATAAATAATAAACTACTATGGAGCATAAATAACTACTAACGTAAATAAAGATGGAGACTAAGCCAAAACTCTATCAACCTGCGACTCTCCGTGCGCCTGATTCGCTGCCTGAAAAGAGGAAAAATAACAAGCGACAAAGCGCTAGCGAGATCATCTCTACCACCCCCAAGGGGAGGGGGTTAGGAGTATATATAAAAATAAGTTAGTTCATATAAATATAAAACTATCTATCCTAAACTAAAAAGACATTGAGATTTAGAAATCCACAACATGAGAATTAGTACGTCGAACGAAATAATCCAAACAAGGACACCCTCATGTATGTACAATGTCTCAAATTATGAATCGCTAAATCCCAACTCCAGGGTCCTAGGAATGAAATAGTAAATAAAAGGAACACAAGTCTAGACCTCAACAATACAAGTCACATCAAATCCTCATACTACTCTCGGGTAGTTAGCGTAGTCATAAAGAATATCATCCGATACATTCATCTCGCATAGAATAGGCTATGATCGCATAGAATAGGCTATGTATGACAACCTCAGTATATACCCTACTCTGGGTAACTAACAGGGAATCATAAATGAAATCTATGTAATTCTCTATCTAGAAATATAATAATGCATATAGGGTAAAGTCTATCGCGGTCTCATTGTAGTATACCAACTAACACACCCTGAGTGTAGTCCCCCACGATCTCGTTGTGGAGTGATAACTATCCCACTTAGTAATGATGCACAATAGAGTGTAGTCTGCTGCGGTCTCATTGCAACATACCAACTAACCACCCTGAGCGTAGTCTACCGTGGTCTCATTGCAATATACCAACTAATGTGCGCAAGCATCCAACTATCATAAAATGCAATATATGTGTCACTATCTTTTATGACAAATCTCGGGAATATATGTTACTCAGCTCTATCGCTCATACGAATGCAACCCCAAAACGTATACTTTAGTGTCCAAACACGTATCTCGATGTGCAGACCCCGAACTTCGTATTCACGATTAACTCATGTATCAATCAAACAACAAACATAGTGCAACATAGATCAGTCGACCGAAATTGACTCTTCAGTCGATTGAAATACGTGCATAAATATGCACATGCAAATAAATAGGGATCGGTCGACCGACTCCTTCACTTCGGTCGACCAACCTGAGCACAAATAGAATACATGTTTTAGTTTTTGAGTTTTTTTTCCACAATGCTACAAATTGCTAATTTTGCATGAAGATATATAAAAGAAATCTTATTTAATGTGATTAGGGTTTAGTTATCTACATGAAACACAAACATGATATCTAGTTAAGTTGTCTAAACCCTAACATGTTCATATTCATCAAAAACATCATGGAAACCAATAAAACTCAATGAAAACTTATATTAAATTTTATTTTAGATCTTAAATTCACATTAGAGAATTCGTTTATAACTTTTTAAAGCAAAAAGATCGAATCTTTATATCATATACCTTACGAGAATAATATTCATACTTAAACTAGGTTTATGGCTCAATAAAAACCAAATAAAACTCAATAAAAATTAATTAAAATGGGGATAGGATTAGAGGAGATGAAACTCACCTAAAAATACTATTGGAAAACACAAGGATGCAAGAAAATAAGTTCTCCCTTGCCAAACGCCAACAAACTCACCCTCTTCTCGGTATTTGCTTCACAAATCTCTCAAAATTCACAACAAATATAATCTAGGGTTTTTGAGAGGAGTGGGTGGCTACTAAGGTTCACAAATCTGATATAAAAGAGAATTTTTGGTTGTGTTTACATATATATATATATATATATATATATATATATATATATATATAGGTAAACCCGAAGCAAACTAATCTGACCCGAAACAGGAAACCCAGTCAGACTGGGAAAATAGTCTTCGGTATTTTTGTTGTAACTTTTTGGTCCAACCTCAGAATGAGGTGATTTAATTTGTGTTGTAGATCTAATGAATAGACCTACAACCTTTATCTTTTGAGTTTTTCCAGATTAGAATTGCATAGGTGTGGAATGCATATATACTCTTAATTGGTCATTTTTCCAGATTCGATTTGCATCCGTGTATAATTCATAGCTACGCTTAATTGGTCTCAAATCAATTACTATCATGCTCATTAATTATTAAATAATGTTTATCATAATATAACTCATTTAATACTATTTACCTTAGTATTTTTTTAAAAAAATTACATTCACCCCCCCTAAAAGAATTTCGCCCTCGAAATTTTGCAAACGCATCTTTGGAGATTAATAATATGAGAAAAGCACGTTGAGGGAATAATCCAAATAAAGAAACCCTTACATACACATCTCGTATTATTAATCCCAATAGATGTATCACAAGCAATATTTACACTTAACAATCTAGAATGCAAGTACTCTCATTTAACCCCTAATTAAACAGAACTAGTACGTCGGGAAAAAAATCCAAACAAGGAAACACCCCCCCCCTCTAATGTATATATCATATATTCTGAATGATTAGGAGCTAAGTTTTAATACCCACATTCTAGTATTAAATGTAAATGTGGCTATACCTAAAACATAAACTCAAACAAATCAAAATTAACATTTTACCCACTCAAACAGGTGTGGGTAGTCGCGATGCGTATCTTCCTCGCACTGCCAAGAAGCTTCCTCTACTCCTTTCCAGTTTCACTGCACTTTCACTAAAAGAATCACCTTATTTCTAAGTCTTTTATCCTTTCGAGCAAGAATACGAACTGGGGGGTCTCAATGGTAGTCAAATCAGCCTGAATCTCTAAGTCCGGTGTGTCAAACACTCTCTACTGATCCTCATCACGTAAATGTTTCTTGAGCATCAAAACATGGAAAACATCGTGAATACCCGACACCAATGCTGGAAGAACGAGTCGATACGAAACAACTCCAACGTGCTCAACAATCCTGAACAGACTAACATATCTCGAGGCAAGCTTTCCCCATCTGCCAAATCGCTGAACATCCTTCATAGGTAACATCTTCAACATAAAATAATCTCTAAACTGAAACTCCAAAGGTCGTAGCTTCTGATCTGTGTAGCTCTTTTTCTGACTCTGAACGACAAGAATACACTCTCGAACCAATGCTACCTTCTCCGTAGTCCGTCTCACGAGCTCTGGCCTAAGTAATGAGCTATTCTCTAGCTCTGCCCAACAAATAGAGGATCTACAAGGCCTAATGTATAATGCTTCATAAGGTGCCATACCTATAGTCGATTGATAACGATTATTGTAGGCAAACTTGATCAATGGGATGTGATCCTCCCAACTACCCTAAAAGTCGATAACACATGCCCGTAACATGTCCTCCAACACTTGGTTTACTCTCTCTATTTGACCATCTGTCTACGGGTAGAAAATGCTGTTATATGATAGCTGGCTACTAAAATAATTCTGGAAAGTCTTCCAGAAAGGCTATGTGAAAACTGAGTGACAATCCGATACAATCAGTTCTAGAACTCTATGTAATCGTACAATCTCTCGGATAAAAATCCTCGTATAAATCTCCACCGTATAAGTCGTCCTCATCGGTAACAAATGCGTCGACTTCGTCAATCGATCTACAATCACCCAAATTGAATTGTTCCCTTTATTAGATCTCGACAAACGTACAATAAAATCCATCAAGATATCTGTCCACTTTCACTCTGGAATGGGTAAAGGCTGTAGGGTTCATGCAGGTCTCTGATGTTCTGCATTCACTTGTTGACAAGTAAAGCACTTAGCTACATACTCCGTGATATCACTACGCATGTTGCTCCACCAAAAATGCTTATTCAGGTCCTTGTACATTTTGGTTTTGCCT
Organism: Asparagus kiusianus; assembly: GCA_022839385.1. Lineage (NCBI taxonomy): Eukaryota > Viridiplantae > Streptophyta > Magnoliopsida > Asparagales > Asparagaceae > Asparagus > Asparagus kiusianus. Next base: position 241,701 of record BQKN01000628.1, read on the forward strand.
GTATGCACTGTGTACCTGGTGCGATGTGCCTCATCAAATAGATCCTTCTTCAACCGTGAAATATTTGGCACCACTAACCGGTCTTTCATTCGAAGGCCCCCATCTGCTCCGATGGTCCAATCAGCCTTAGGCTCTTTGGAAATCTCTCTCTATCGGGTTTAAATCCAAGAGTATTCTAACTGAGCGCTGATCACTCTATCCATCCATGATGGTTGCACAGCTAAAGCTCCCAAAAATGTGCTACTCCCACCAATCTCTGGCCTAAAGTCAAACTGACTAAGAGTAAGAAGATCTTGATACAACGAACACTGCAAAGCTGCAAGCCCATGACGACGCTTCCTACTCAACACGTCCGCTATGACGTTCGCCTTTCCCTAATGATACTGAAGCACGAACTGATAATCCTTGATGAACTCTACCCATCGTCACTACCTCTGATTGAGTTCCTTTTGGGAGATAGGATACTTCAAGCTCTGATGGTTGGTGAATAACTCGAACTAAACTCCATAAAGATAATGCCTCCACGTCTTAAGTGTGAAGACCATTGCTACTAACTCAAAATCATGTGTGGGATATTTTTGCTCATGAGTCCTCAGCTGCCGCGAGATGTAAGCCACTACTCTCTGGGTCTGCATCAAAATGCCTCCTAGACCTGATAACGATGCGTCTGTGTAAACAATAAAGGTCTTATCACTGTTCGGGATGATCAACACTGGGGTTATAGTTAACTTAGTATTCAAAGTCTCAAATACCTCCTGGCACTCTGGTCCTCAAACAAACTATACACCCTTCTTCGTAAGGCATATCAACGAGGTAACAATCTTAGAGAAGTCCTGAATGAACTTCCTGTAATAGCCGGCCAAACCCAAAAAGCTACGAATCTTTGTAATAGTCTTTGATAGCTCCCAATCAAGAACTGCCTCCATTTTAGCTAGATCAACTGTAATATCCTCTTTGTTGATAACATGGCCCAAAAATCTAACCTCAGATAGCCAAAACTCATACTTACCGAACTTAGCATACAACTGGTGCTCCCGCAAAGTCTACAATGCCAATCGAAGATGCTGCACATGCTCGGCCTCTGATCTTGAATAAATGAGGATGTCGTTAATAAACACGATCATGAACTGGTCCAAGTATGGATGGGAAAACCCGGTTTATCAAATTCATGAATACCGTGGGTGCATTAGTCAACCCAAATGGCATGATAAGAAACTCGAAAGACCCATATAGAGTCAGAAAGGTGGTCTTGGGAATATCCATCTCTCGAACCCGCAACTGATATAGCCAAAATGAAGATCAATCTTTGAGAAACACTATGCTCCCTACAAATGGTCAATTAAGTCATCAATTCCTAGTAGTGGATACCAGTTCCGGATGGTGACCTTATTCAATTCATGATAATCTATACACAAACGCATACTGTCGTCCTTCTTCTTCACAAAGAGGACCGATGCTCCCCACGAAGAATGATTTTGGCGAATAAAGCCCTGAGATAAAAGCTCATGTAATTGAATCTGTAGCTCCCTCATCTCAGCATACGCCATATGATAAGGTGCTTGAGATATCGGTATTGTGCCTAGCTACAACTCGAAGCAAAACTCAACCTCTCTCACTGGAGGCAATCCAGGTTTGTCCTAAAAAACATCCTAATACTCTGAGACTACTCGTGTCTCACTCAAAAATCGACACCCCGATCCCTCATCATCACCTCCTTGACGCATGCCAGAAATGATTTCGTAAACTGGTTGCCCCGTAAGGTCGCTACAATCAGCTCAGACCCATTGAATGCTTGCAAACTGATTGTCTTCACAAAATAGTCGATAGTAACATGATAGGAAGATAACCAATCTATACCAAGAATCACATCAAACTCAGACATAGGCAAGACTATCAAATCGACCATGAACTCAGACTCGTCTAAGCTAATAATGCATCTCCTACAAATGCTCTCTAGAAGAAACACATCACCTAGAGGGGTGGAAACTGACAAAGGAATATATAGAGGCTGTGCTATAAGCTGAAGTCTAGTCATGAAATCATAGGAGATGAAAGAAAGTGAAGCTCCTGAATCAAAAAGAATACAGGTTGGGAAGGAGTTCACAAGGAACGTACCTTCCACAATGGCCCCACTCGCACCATGATCATGCTGTACGACTGCATAAACTCTGTCTAAAGCTGGGGTCTGCTGTGGCGAAGTGTCTGGAATGTATGGGACTATCTGTCCCTATGGTACCTCCTGAATAGCTCGCACCTACCCCTTGAATTTATGCTATTGTTGAGATGCTCTCTGATCATGCTGAGGTCCCTTCTTATGAGCGCCTTGCTACTGCGAACCCTTACCCTGCTGCTGGGGTCCACCAGGTCCTAAAAATAGCCTCTTTACCTTGCCCTTATCTCCTGATTTATCATTTCCTTCCTTCCCTTTCTGAAATATAACCGTCTCAGTCTCCTGTGATATGGTAGCATCGGCCACCTCCTGCACTAAATAAAATCATCTGAATACAAGATAACAACGTAAACTCAGGCAAACTCCTATCAAGAACATCTGAGTCTGATGCTCTCCTATCTGCCACATACCCGTGAACCTAAGAAATCCTATAAACTTGCTCGCATAATCAGCTATCGACATATCTCTCTGCTCCAACCGGGCTAGCTCTAACTCCTTCCAGGCTTTTACTATTGCCGACACATACTTCTCATCAAAGAAGTAGACAAAATCCTCCCAAATGAGTATCATCCTTTGCTCTGGAGTGAACTAAAGCCTATACCACCCTCCTGCATCACCCTTGAGGCTAAAACCTACTAGCCTCTGCTTCTGTACAGTATCAACATTAAGTATATCCAAGATGTTTCTCACATCTTCCTTCCACTTATGCGCCGCGAGTGAATCCGACATGCCATGAAACTCTAGGGACCTCATCTTCTTGTACTTCTCCACCAAACGGAGCTAAGCCTCTTGCTCAGTGGCCCTATCAACAACTGGTGGTGATGGTGTAGCTATCGGTGTTGCTTCCGGTGTTTCTTCTTCAATGGGTATCTTGCTGAGCTTGATTTACCATCTGCTCCTATATTGTCGCTAACTGAGTTGTCAACGGTGCTATAAGATCAATCAAGTACAGCGGAGCCTACTGCGGCTCGGACTCTGCATCAGCTTGCCCAGCTCCCTGAGTACTGGTACCTCTGCGACTACGTCCTCTTCCTGACATCTATAAGTTCAGGAGTAGAGCTTGTTAGACAGAGTAAATGAGATCTCATGCATAAATAACAAAACATATAATAATAGGAAAATAGTATCATGGATCATTCACAGCATACTTTAAATTCAAAGCAAGATAGTTATCAAAAAAATTCGTAATTTTTGCGTTATATATATAACGTCCGCACTCATTCTAGGAATTCCTAACGGACTCTATACATGATTCCTAGAAAACTATATACTACCTCCACAACTTGACACAGTAATGATCCTAAGAATGTTAGAACTAGAGCTCTCATACCAACTGTGACGCCCCTAGCTTTACACAAGACTACACTCCAAAGTGAACCCAAGGATGTTAAATTTCCCATGCACCCACACTGTGTAATAACACACTTTACCATCACAGTAATATCTCTCTAGTGGAATCAAACAACAGGTTTAGGTACAAAACAGGCAAATGAAGGTAATAATATAATGAACATGATATATAAAGAAGATATATCTTGAAATAGTCAATAATCATGTTCCCAACAAAAATAAATAAAATACAACTGATACTGGAACAAATGTAAAATGTCTCAATACATAGAGTCAATGGAAATGCTACTAAGGCACCCTACCTTTCTAAAAATGTAATACAACTCTAAATGTCTAAATATAAATAATTAACTATTGTAGAGCATAAATAACTACTAATGTAAATAAAGATGGACACTAAGCCGAAACACCATCAACTTGTGACTCTCCATACGTCTAACTCGCTGCCTGAAAAGAGGGGAAACAACAAGCGTCAAAACGCTAGCGAGATCATCTCCACTGCCCCCAGGGAAAGGGGGTTAGGAGTATATATAAAAATATGTTAGTACATATAAATATAAAACCATCTATCATGAACTAAAAGGAGATTGATTTAGAAATCTACAACTCGAGAATTAGTATGTCGAGCGAAATAATCCAAACAAGGACACCCTCATGTATATACCATGTCTCAAATTATGATTTGCTAAATCCTAACTCTAGAGTCCTAGGAATAAAACAATAAATAAAAGAAACACAAGTCCAGACCTCAACAATACAAGTCACATCAAATCCTCATACTACCCTCGGGTAGTTGGCGCAGACATAAAGAATATCATCCAATACATTCATCTCGCATATGAATGACAACCTTAGTATATACCCTACTCTCGGGTAACTAACAGGGAATCATAAATAAAATATGTGTAGTTCTCTATCTAGAAATATAATAATGCACATGGGGTGAAGTCTGCCGCGATCTTGTTACAGTATACCAACTAATGTAGGCGTCGAAAATTGCCGATAGGTCCCCGAACATAGCTCGGTGT
>BQKN01000628.1:266248-316826 GCA_022839385.1 Asparagus kiusianus
AAAAAAAAGAGAACATCAATGAAAACAGCAACTTTTACCGGAAACAACTAACACACCCAGAGTGTAGTCCCCCACGGTCTCGTTGCAGAGTGCCAACTATCCCAGTCCGTAATGATGCACAACAGGGTGTAGTCTGTTACGGTCTCATTGCAACATACCAACTAACTACCCTGAGCGTAGTCTACCGCGGTCTCATTACGATATACAAACTAACGCGCTCAAGCATCCGACTATCATGAAATGTAATATATGTGTCACTATCTTTTATGACAAATCTCGGGAAAATATGTTACTCACCTCTATCGTTCATGCGAACGCAACCCCAAAACATATACTTTAGTGTCCAAACACGTATCTCAATGTGCAGACCCGAACTTTGTATTCACGATTAACTCATGTATCAATCAAGCAACAAACATAGCGTAACACAGATTAGTCGACCGAAAATGACTCTTCGGTCGACTTAAATACGTGCATAAATATGCACATGCAAATTAATAGGGATCGGCCGACCGACACCTTCACTTAGGTCGATCGACCCGAGCACAAATAGAATACATCTTTTACTTTTTGTTTTTTGATCTACAATGTTACAAATTGCTAATTTTGTATGAAGACACATAAAATAAATCTTATTTAATGTGATTCGGGTTCAGTTATTTACATGAAACACAAACATGATATCTAGTTAAATTGTCTAAACCCTAACATGTTCATATTCATCGAAAACATCATGGAAATCAATAAAACTCAATGAAACCTCATATTAAATTTTATTTTAGATCTTAAATTCACATTAGAGAATTCGTTTATAACTTTTTAAAGCAAAAAAGATCGAATATTTATATCATATACCTTACGAGAATAATATTCATACATAAACTAGGTTTAAGGCTCAATAAAAACCAAATAAAACTCAATAAAAATTAATTAAAAATGGGAATAGGATTAGAGGAGATGAAGCTCACCTAAAAACACTAAAAAAACCCAAGGATGCAAGAAAATAAGTTCTCCCTCGCCAAACGCCGACAATCTAGCCCTCTTCTCAGTATTTGCTTCAAAAAGCTCTCAAAATTCACCGCAAATATACTCTAGGTTTTTTAGGGGATAGGGTGGCTGCTAGGGTTTACAAATCTGATGTAAAAGATACTTTTTGGGTGTGTGTATTTGTTTATATATATATATATATATATATATATATATATATATATATACAGGTAAACCCGAAACAAACTAATCTAACCCGAAACAAGAAACCCAATTAGACTGGGAAAATAGTTTTTGATATTTTGGCTGTAACTTTTTTGTCTAACTTTAGAATGAGATTATTTAAGATGTGTTGGAAAGTTATTGAAGATACCTACAACTTTTATCTTTTGAGTTTTTTTAGATTAAAATTTCATCGGTGTGTAATGCATATATGCTCTTAATTGGTCATTTTTTCCAAGTTTGAATTGCATCGGTGTATAATGCATATATACTCTTAATTGGTCTCAAATCAATTACTATCATGCTCATTCATTATTAAATGATATTTATCATAATATAACTCATTTAATAATATTTACCCTAATATTTTTTTTAAAATGATGGGGTTTTACACATAGGATCACTTGACAAGTAATTAGCACCAATAACAGGGACTGTAGATCATCATCAAAACACGAGACCTAACACTCTTCCCCTTTTTTATGATAACAAACCACTATTATTAAAGAGTATAAAAATAAAGATATAAAAATATTACTTATAGATAGATGCTCTCCTTATCTATAAGGCTCTCCCCCTATCTATGTGCACAAAGTATAGGAGATTTTCTCCCCCTTTGGCAACATGAAAATGGGGTACACAAAGAAAAATTATCAAAATAACTTAAGATAAGAATTTTCCAACCAAAAACATAAAAAGAAAAACATGCAAGTTCATGGAACTATGTAAGCCATTTAAAAAGATTATAAAACATCATTGTTGAAAAAGATAAATAAATAATCAAGGAAATCATAGATCAAAGGATGCACATGCCTAGTTCACCTCTTATACGACAAAAAGTTTCTTCACAAAGAGGCTTGGTAAAGATGTCACTAGTTGAGATTTTGTATCAATATAAACAATGGACACATCTTTCCTTTCTACATGATCATGCAAGAAATAATGTCGAACATCTATATGTTTGGTTCTAGAATGAAGAACTAAATTTTTTGAAATATGTATAGCATTAGTATTATCACAAAAAAAAATTGTATCATGAAAATGTAAATCGAAATCAACCAAATTTCGTTTCATTCATAATAATTGAGCACAAGATAAACCGACGGTAATGTATTCCGCTTCCGCAGTGGATAAGGCTATACAATTTTGCTTCTTGGATGACTAAGAAATAAAAGAGTTGCCTAAGAATTGACACGTGCCGCTAGTACTTTTACGGTCTACCTTACATCCGGCAAAGTCGGCATCACAATAATCATAAAGATCAAAAGTAGTATGCTTCGGATAAAACAAACCAAGTTCAATTAAGCCATTTATATACATAATAATACGTTTAACCGTAATTAAATGAGATTTTCGAGGAGAAGCATGAAACCGTGCACATGCACAAATACTAAATATTATGTTTGGTCTACTGGCAGTGAGATAAAGTAAACTTCCTATCATACCTCAATATAGCTTTTGGTCTACTTTCTCACCGCTTTCATCCACGTATAACTTGATGGAGGTACTCATTGGAGTTGGTGCATACTTGGAGTTTGACATCCTAAATTTCTTCACCAACCCTCTTGCATACTTTCTTTGTGAAACAAAAATTCTATCATCACCTTATTTGACTTGGAGTCCAAAGAAAAACGTGAGCTCTTCCATCATACTCTTTCAAATTTGTTCTTACATAACTTTTGAAAATTTCTTACACAAAGATTCATTAGTAGCTCCAAAAATAATATCATCGACATATACTTGAACTAAGATGAAATCACTTTTGCTTTTTCTAACAAACAAAGTATTATCAATTTTCTCTTTTGAAAAACTATTTTCAATAAGAAAACTAGAGAGGCGAGCATACCAAGCTCTTGGAGCTTGTTTCAAACCATATAAAGCTTTTTAAACCCGGTAAACATGATTTAAAAACAAAGGATCAATAAATCTGGAGAATTTCTCGACATAAACCTCTTCATCAATAAAACCATTTAAAAATACACTTTTAACATCCATTTAAAATAGTTTAAAACTTTTAAAGCTAGCAAAAGCCAAAAACATACGAAATGACTCCATTCTTGCAACCGGTGTAAAAGTTTCGTCATAATCAATGCTTTGCTCTTGATTGTATCCTTGGGCGACCAATCTAGCTTTATTTCTAGTAACTATGACAAATTCATCAAGTTTATTTTGAAAAACTCATTTTGTTCCAATAATAAGAAAATCTTTTGGTCTAGGAATAAGTTTTCAAATATTTTTTTATGAAAATTGTTTAATTCATCATGCATGGCTAAAACCCAAAACTCCTCATTTAAAGTATCATAAACATGTTTTGGTTCTATTTGAGATAGAAAAGACATGTTACCACATTCACTAATTGCTTTTGAGTGAGTCATAACGCCTTTTGAGGGGCTTCCAATGATTTACTCCTTAGGATGATCCGGTGTAAACTTCCATGTTTTGGGAAGTTCTTCTTGATTATTTTCAAGCTCTTCTTCTAAAGTCTTTGGTACAACCATTGAAGGAGTGTCATTAATTTGCAATAGTTTCAATCCGCCTTCAATATCATCATCTTCCCTAAAAGGTACAAAATCTTGCAAACCGACATTAGTTTCATCAAAGATAATGTTTATAGATTCTTCAACAACAAGTGTTTATTTGTTAAAAACTCTATAAGCCTTACTCCTTAATACGTATCCTAAAAAATTATTCCAACATCTATTTTAGAATTAAATTTATCATGATGATCTTTAGTGTTCAAAATAAAATATTTTCAACCAAAAATTCAAAAATAGGTTATGTTAGATGTCTTACCAAAATAAAGCTCATAAAGGGTTTTCTTGAAAATAGGCCTAATCAAAACACGACTTAAAACATGGCAAGCCGTGTTAACGGCTTCGCCCAAAAATACTTTGGTAAATCAAAGATATTTATCATAGTACGAGTCATCTCTTGTATGGTGCAATTTTTCGGTTCAACAACACCATTTTGTTGTAGTGTTCTTGGTACGAAAAATGTATGAGTAATACCATGATGGTCACAAAAATCACTAAAACACTTATTTTGAAATTCACCACCATGATCACTATGAATTTTGATAATTTTCAAACCTTTTTCATTTTCAACCCTTTTTACAAAACGGGAAAACTCATCAAAACACTCATCCTTATTTGCAAGAAATATGACTCATGTAAAATGAAAAAAATCATCAACCAACACAAAAACATAATGTTTTCCTCCTAATGATGCAACATGCATAGGACCAAAGAGATCAAGATGAAGTAATTGCAAAGGTTTAGTGGTGGATACCTCGTTAATAGATTTAAAGGAATTTTTTATTTGTTTACCTTTTACACACTCTTCACATTGGGAGTCTTTAACAAAGTTTAAGGTTGGTAGTCCTCTTACCAAGTTTTTCTTTGATAGCTTGGAAATTAATTTCATGTTTGCATGTCCAAGCCTTTTGTATCAAATCCAAGGATCACCATCCATCGTGGCAAGGTATTTTACATCTTGATCTACAAGCTCATTCATCTCAAAAATTTATACATTAGATTTTCTAAGGGCAACAAAAATAATTTTATCTTTGAGACTAACAATACATTTATCTAGTTTAAAAATAATATCATAGCCTTTTTTACTTAATTGACTAATACTAAAAAAGATTATGATTTTAGTCATTTAACTAAGCAAACATCTTCAATGATGGGAGAACGTTTCTTACCAATATTACCAATATAGACAATTTTATTTTTCTCACCACCGCTTAAGGAGACATTGCCTCCTTCCATCATTGATAGGGTTGTAAAGAGATCTTTATTGCCCGTCATATGATGAGAGCAACCACTATCAAGGTACCACACTTCTTTATGTCTTGTGCGAGACGTTCCCTACAAGTAAAAAAGTAGTAGATACTTTAGGTACCCAAATCTTGTGTCTTTGAACGATAGTACTCTTAGTACCCTTGTGTTCCACATCAACCCATAATCATAGGTAATTTTCTAATTTTATAATGAGTGGAGATGTGACCATGTCTCATTTACTAAGTGCAAATAAAATTTTCTTGTGAGTAGGTGCATGAAATTGATGAAATCTTTTTCTATCAAAATGAGGGTGGGCATGATTAGATTTCAATAAGGCAATTTCATTGTTTAATCTCTCAATTTTGACCTAAATTGTTTGTTTTCAATATCAATATCTTTAATTATTTTATCTTTTAAAGCAATAGCATTATTCATTGAAGATTGTAATAATTCAAGTTTTGAATCACATGAGTTGTGCAATTTTTTAAATGAAGAATATTTTTTGGCTAACTTTTTAAACTCAAAATTCAATTCAACAAGAGTGTTTTCTAATTCACTTTGCATATCTTCGAAGTCGGATATTACCTCATCCTCATGAGCCATGAAGAATATATTTGGAATCTTGGAAGGCACACATGGCGGCTTATTCATCACTATCCAAATAGCTAGGTTCGGATTCTTCCCATCCCACATATATAGCCTTCTTCTTCTTATACTTCAAGTACTTTTTTTTTAAGTTGGGGCAATCTGTTGCCATATGTCCTAGTTCATGTCATTCAAAACATTTTCCTACACACAAAGAAAATTTGTTAGAATGATTATTTTTTAAGTTTTTGTTCATCCTAACCAATCTTGATATTCTCTTAGAAATATGCGTCACTTCTTTCGAGATATCAATTTCACTATCGGAGGAGGAAGAGTCATTCTCAATTGCTCCTTTGAGCACAATTGATTTCATCTTTGGAGAAGGATCTTCATTTGCTCGTGGGGGTTCTTTTTTCTTCTCCTTGATCTTCTTCTCATAAACTTTGAGTTTGCCAATGAGCCCATCAAGGATGAGCTTTGTGAGATCATTTGCCTCCTCTATTGTCGTTGCTTTGGGCTCCCAAGCCAGTGTAGGAGAACGAAGGATCTTGTAGTTCTTTTCTTGGTTCTCAAGCACCTTGTCAAGACCATGTAGTTGATTCACAATGTAAGTAAAATAACTAAACATGGCATCAATTGATTCATTTAGATGTATTTTAAATAATTTATATTCATGCATGAAACTACTAATTTTAGACTCCTTGACTTGAGGAGTTCCCTCATGAGTTACACATAGTTTCTCCTAAATTTCATGTGTGGTTGCACAAGTGGAGACTCTATTAAACTCATTAGGAGTGAGTCCACAAATCAAGGCATTCATAGCCTCAACATTAGAGTAGCCAAATGCTTTTCTTCATCAGTCATGTTAGACTAGATTTTTCAACATATTCCTTTTCAATGATATCTAGGATGTCAATATCAATACATCTCAAATAAATGTGCATCCTAGCTTTCCAATATACAAAATTATTGCCATTAAACAAAGGAGGCCTAGAAATTGATTGACCTTCAAGAGCATGCATATTCATGTTTGAATCCATATGGAATCTTTACTCTAAAGTGATTAAACCACGAATAAATAGAGACCAAGCTCTGATACTAAATAAAATTACCCTAGAGGAGGGTGAATAGGGTAATCAAATAAAAATGTGCAACTAATAAAAATACAATGCAATTTAAAACACAAAATATAATAAAGCAATAATTAAAAGAGAGGGTGAGAGATAGTTAGCCAATGAAGACGATGATATGTTCACGAGGTTTGGTCACTCTCGACCCATGTTCCTGACCACCTCTCCCGATGGTAATCCACTACAGAACCCAATTTGGAAGCTGAAGCTTCCACACAATGATCTCCCTGAGATCGAACTCTCCACACAATGATCTCCTCGAGATCTAGCTCTCCACACAATGCTATACAATACAAGATGAAGAAAAATGATCTCTCTTACAACAATCCTATGGCAAGGATGAAGAGATAAACAATTTGAAGCTCAGGGGTTTGTGAGTATTTGAAAGTGAAAACCTAAACAGGAAAAACTTGAGAAAGAGTAGAAGATTAAGCTTGGAAGGCTCAAAAATAAAAAAACCAAGTTTTGCTTAGTTCTCTTGGTTCTCTAACAAGTGAGACCTGAAGACTATTTATAGTCTCTCAACATATCAGCCCAAATCCAACGAAAATCCAAAAATCAAAACAAATACTTTAAAATCCGATATCTGGAAAAACTAGTCGTTACAGCACGTTGGTCGACTGATTTTACAAATCGATCGACTGATTAGAACAACTAAAAGATTACTATGTTGCTGATAAAGCTATCGGTCGACTAGTCTACAAGTTCGGTCGACTGATAAGCATCAGTCGACTAAAAATTTCGATCGGTCGACTGCACAGAACAATTTTTTCGGACATTGTAAAATGAGACACTATCGGTCGACCGATGACTTTGCTCGGCCGACTTAAGCCACTGTGCTAGATCGACTGATTTGATTTATCGATCGACCGAAAAACTAATATTTCAGATACTTGTTTTTACTTGAAGAGTTGATTTTCTAATTTTATTTCAAAATAGTAAATCAACTCCAAAATAGTAAAACTTAGAAAAAAAAGTTTATAAATATGAAAATAAACATTTTAGAAGAGAATTTTTTAAAATAGCATTTCTCATTTGTGAAAACTCATTAATTTGCAAAAACCGTCAAAATTGCGAGTTTAGAAATGTGTGTGGTAATCCCCTAATGCTTCAAAAGTTATCAACTTTATTTCTTACCTACATTATGATCTAGAGTGAAGTAAAAATGCAAATATCGCTTACAATTGTATACAAAGCTTGAGTGTCGATATTTGCTAAGTTTTGTTGATGAAGCTCTTCTTGAATATATGCTTGAAAGTTCTTCTTTATTTGATATTTGCGTGAGTCGATCTTTGAACATTTTAGGGGCTTCTTTATCAACTTGCCTTCACCTCCACGGATATCATCGTTAAGGTGTGAATCCATCCATCCTCTAATTATATCACTATATTGTTTGATAAATACATACAGCGTAGGATCACTTGACAAGCAATTAGTACTAATAATGAGGTTTGTAGATCATCATCAAAATACAAGACCTAACATTTACTTTTTTTCATTTCATCACAATAAAAGAGCCTTTACTAACTCTTAAAACTTCATCTTCCGCTGAAAACTTAAAATCATTAGAGTCAAGGATGACTAAATAAATGATTTTTTTAACTCTGGTATATGTCGGACATTACTCAATGTTCTAACAATACCATCATATGTACTAATCTTAACCGACCCGATACCAACAGTCTTGTAAGGTATGTTATTTCCCAACAAGATATTCCCACCACCAATAGACTGATATGTGATAAACCAATTCCTATGCGAATACATATGATAGGAACAACTCGAATCAAGAACCCACTCATCTTGTGAATAAATATTAATACTAACTGAAAGAACTTCATATGAGATAGAAGACTCTTTAGTTATAGTGACAACTGAAGGTTTCACCTCCCAAGATTTCGACTGTGAATTATCTTTTGCTTTGAACGCTGGACAATTAAATTTTATATGCCCAAACTTGTAACAACAATAACATTCAATATTTTTTCTTGGTTTTAACTTTGATCTAGACAAGTTTCTAAATTTGCCTCTACTACTAACACCCTTCTCAGGACGACCACCGACAAACAAGTCTTTAGCTTGATCCTCTCCTCCTACGACAGACACTTTCTGCCTTAATTTTTTAGAGTGTAAGGATGATTTGACATCCTTCAAAGAAAGTGTATCTCTAGCAAATAACATGTTATTAACAAAATTCTCATAGGAAGGAGGTAATGAACTTAACAAAGTAAGGGTTTGATCTTATTCGTCAATTTTATCATTAATATTCTTTAAGTCCATAAGAATAGTGTTAAGTTCATCTAAGTGGTCTTTAATTCGCATATCTTCCTTCATACGAAAGATGAAGAGGCGTTGTTTTAAATAGAGCTTATTTGTTAGAGATTTTGTTATGTACAAGCTCTCTAACTTAAGCCACAGGCCAGTAGCGCTATCTTCATTAGCAACCACCCTCAGGACCTCATCAGCCAAAGAGAGTTGTATGGTACTTTGCGTCTTCATCTCCAGCACTTCTTTCTCATCATCGGGCATGAGTTTTGGCAACTTGTCATTTACAGACAGGACTTTGAATAATCCTTGTTGTACTAGGAGGGCCCTCATTTTAACTCTCCACAAACTGAAATTGTTTCTCCACATTGTATTTTACAGAAGACATCGTGGAACCCACAAGAATAACACTAGGGCTCTGATACTAGTTTGTTATAGTGAGGGCTACACAGCCACAGAAGATATCTATACAAAATGGATAATTACACAGTACTATTGAATCACAGTAGAGATAGAGAACAATACACAAAGATTTACCGTGATTGGGTCAGTATGACCTACGTCTACGGACGATAATAGCAGAGAAATTCACTAATTACAAAAAAAAGATTACAAAGGAGACCACTCTTTTAACCCTACCAAAAATCACACAAAGAAATAAACTAACCCTTTTTGTCTCTCTCTCACTCTTCTCTCTAACTCCTCTCTCTATCTGATGTCATTTCCTCATACTTCACAACTCCTTTTATAGGCCACGAAGGAGACAACTCGGTAGGTGGAATAGAGGGGCTAAGGTTGAGCTAGGCTTAAGAGAGTTGCAAAGATTGACTAAATGGTGCCGCAATATTAGAACAATTAGTGGACGTTTTTATTGTCTTATTCAAGTCACTCTCACAAAACTAATGGCGTTTTTGACCTCATATGCTGAATCAGCATCGTTTCCAACCATAGACAGGTGAACTTTGAAAACCTTTTAATAATGCAAAACAATGTGATGCAGGTACAAAGATCAACGACAGTAATGTTTCGCCAAATCAGCGATCAATCTAGGCAGGAAGTTCAAGAAGAAAATGAAGCTTTCGATGGCTTTTAAGAAAAAAAATTACAAGTGTACTAAGCTCAGGCCTTTGTAAATTATTTAGATAATCAATGAAATAATTTGTTCTCTTAATACAGATCGACTCGTAACATTAGATCAGCAAAAATACTTGGCAACAGAATCGCTCACTCACTAATCAAGCGGAATACAGTACAATCGTAATTGATAATAAAATTGATAATAGCATGCACGTAATAGCGGTTCCGAAAATACTAGATCGATAAAAAAATAAACCATCGTCAGGCTGAATTGGTTCGACGGGAGGGACCTCTGGAGGCTGTGTAATGATGCCGAATCTAAGGGGAGGGAGCTCTCCTCCGAGAGCTACGTAACTGGGGTGAAGTGGCATGTTCGGGTGGAAGCGTCTGTGCCACGAGCTAATGCCTAAACGACTCTCCATACTGTCTACAATCTGATGAGTCACGCGCTCGATATATCCAGCTGGAGTCTCGAACGGCTAGTAGTCGAACCACTGAGAAATCTGTAAATCAACTACATCGGTCTCTGGATCAATCACGAACTATGCATCTTCTGCTTCAGGATTAGCCATACACCAATGGATCACAAGTTCAAGGTTCGGAATAGTGCAGATTAGGTTTGGGTTGGGTCAGGGTCAACTGGACCTAGGGCTGTCTATCCGGGCCTGCCTAGCCCAGAAAACCGGGTCCGGGTCCGGGTCCGAGCCCAAGCCTGAGCGGGCCAGGCTTCGGGCCGGTCCAGTTTTTTAAAATTTTTTAAAATTTTTAAAAATCATCATAAATCATAAAATATACATAAAAATTACAGAAAATGACATAAATTTTTTAACTAACTTGAAATGACATAAATTATAAGTACAAAAAATTATAAAAATAAAAGATGATAAAAATAACTTTTTTATTAATAATCAGTAAATCCTTTATAAGTATAAATTTATTTCAGAATTTATCACATCACAATAGATGAGTACATCCCAACTAGGTTGGTACCTACTCACCTATATCACTATTATTTGCTACTTTTTTTGAAATAATTCATTACAAATTTAAAGCTAAGAAATAAAAATTATAATTTGATGAATATTATCTAATCTTTATACCTATCTGTTAGTCCCGACTCTTCAAATTTATCTTCAATTCCAGCCATCCTATCGATGCATTGCGTTTGCTTCTCGTACCTCCACCAATCTTGTAAGCACATCACCGCTTATACAGTATACGGATCTAAGCATGTCCTGTGGTCATCGATCAAACGTCCTGCTGTGCTGAAGGTAGATTCCGAAGCTACCGCCAAAACCTACACTGTTAGTAAGTCACGAAACATGGTGGAAAGTATAGGATATGAAACTGATCCATATACTCTCCAACATTGTAAAATATCTAAAGCATTTCCTTGATATTTAACTAAGGAAGAAGATAAATATTCATCTATTTCAGAAACCTCTAATGGTAATCCAAGTCCAGATCCACCAGTTAGTTCAGCTACCATTGCATACCTATCAAAACTTACACTTTTACCTCGGCCTGTGCTCGAAGATGCCGAAGCTGTAGACTGTTGTGCGGCTACACCATGTCTAGCTGTATACTCATCATATAATGTTTAAAAATAATTTCTAATAGCTAAATGATGAGAAGTAGTAGTAAGGGTGGATCCATCATCTAAGTCTATAATCTGTCCACCATATAATGATTGTAACCAACTTCAAAGACCAATACCCTTCAAACATTGATCAATAAGAATCCCCAAACCAAAAATATGAGGAATATGCCTAAAATACTTATTAAATTTGCTTTCCACTTGAAAAATTATAGATCCAAAAGTATCATCCATGCGATATTTTGAAAAAACTTTTGAATATTTAAAATTTGTAAAGCAGCTAAAGTAATTGTTGGATAATAACAGCCAGATAATGACATTGTAGCATCATAAAAGACTTGTAACATCTCATTTAAATTACATATAATTATCCATTCATCTTCACTTATTCCATAACTACTACCAGAATTAGAGCTAGAAGCAAAAAAATTTATAAAATCATTTATAATTTCTTTATATTCTATTGCTACACTTAATATTGCATAGGTGGAATTCCACCTATGGTCAACATCTTTTGGAATTAGTCTGGGCTTATAATTTTTTTCTTTTACAACATTGTTTCCATCTTTTAATTCTTATTTCAGAAGCATTATGCATATTAGCAACAGTTCTAACATTTTTTTATCGTGGGTTTAATTTCAAAAAATGCACTTTGAATAGTTAAATTTAAAATATGACAGATATATCTAATATGAAAAAGTTCACCATAACATGGCAATGACAAAGTTGTTTTGATAAAATCAACAGTTACATTATTATTACTTGCATTATCTAGGGAAAGAGAAAATATTATTTGATCAATTTCTAGTTTCATAAGTTCTTCAATTATTAAATTTGCAACATTAGTACCAGTATGTGACTCTTCAATCGCAATAAAAGAAATAACTCTTTTAAATATTTGCCAATTTTCATCAATCTAATGTGTTGTGATACATAAGTAACTAGTTTGCACTCTAGATGTCCAAATATCAGAAGTTAAAGAAAATTTCTAGTTTAAATTTTTAAAATAAGAAATTATTTTTCCTTGTTCCTCCTGATAATATTTTAAAATATCACATTGACGGGTTTGACGAGAAAATTTGGTAAATGCAGGATAAAAATCATCTCTAAACAAAATTTCAAATTCATCATCTTCTACTAATCTAAAAGGAAGGTTTTTAAGAACGATAAACCTAATTACGCATTTCCTAGCTCGGGCAGCGTCATAACTCTAACTACCGAGACTACCAGAGGAGGAGGATTGAGAAATCATAGATTGTCAGATATCACCTTGAAGATTACGGCCTTTGTTGTGTTTTTCAATATGACGTTTGAGGTGGTTGGTGCCGCTCTTATGATGAGCTTGGAAAATCTGGCCGCACAACGCATATTTAGCCTTCTGGGTGATGATCCTACCGTGTTCATCCTTAGTGACGTCTATCTTCTCAAAAAAATTCTACACATCGGATCTCGGCCTTTTAGGAGCTCTTGGTGCAGATTCGTCGCCACCAGATTCAGGATTAACACCGGTAGGAGGAGTTGTTGTAAGAGGACTCATTTCTAGATCAGTAGGAGATAGATTTTGCTCTTCATATTCAGATCCAGAAGCAATTTGATGGAAGTATTAAAAAATATAAGAGATTATAAGAGAGTATAATATTGTATAAGAGAGTATTAGTGAGAAGTAGAAGAGTTTTGGTGTGAGGAGAAGAAGTGAAAACCCTCCTCTATTTATAGAGTCAGCACCCTAGGCAAATGACCAAAAACCCCTCACATTTTGACCATTTTTGACCGTTGTTAGGGGCAAAACGGTCAAAACCCCAATATGGCCGTTTACCAAAAACAGTCACCTTCTGGTGACTGTTTCATCCGGGCCGATCCCGGGCCCAGGAGGCTCGGTCGGATCTCGTGCCCGCCCCGATATTGTTCCAAACCGGGCCCGGGTCCGATTTCTAAAAAATCGACCCTGGCCCGGACACTAACCCGGGTCTGGCCCGGGCATCCAGGCAAAACCCGGGCCGCGGGCTTTTTGGACAGTCCTAACTGGACCTGTTTCGAATCTGACCCAACACAGATCAAATCCACATAAAATGGGTTGGGTCTGTCCAAACCCGTTCAGATCCACTATGTGTCCTCAGTGCTTCTTCGAGCTGAAGAGAGGGTGAGCGACTTCAAAGATGAGGCAGTGGTCGTCAATGAAAGGAAACTGACGACAGTGGGCGACGGACGTCGCTGGTGAGGAGATTGCCTGAAGGAGGAAGATGTAGTGGCGGCGGTTAGCGGCTGGTTGAAGGATCGACAGGGAGATAGGTGAGGAATCGGGGCTAGTGGTTGTCGAGGGTGTGACGGAGAATTGGAGAGGGCCGGCGGTAGTTAGGGAGGAGGTGCGGTCGGAGAGGGAGGGATTGGGCGGCGAATTGGTGATGGTGGAGGTGGGGTTCGGGGATGAAAAGGGATGGCCGCAGGGAGGGAGGTGGTGCGTGACGGCTGGAGTGCGGCGGCTGGAGGCGTTGTGGGAAGAGGAGGGGTAGGGGGAACGATGCTAGCAAGATGGGAAGTGGAGTCGGAGGTTGAAGAAGGGATGGGTTCTGTTGAGAGAGGTGGGGGATGTAATTACGTGGGGAAGAAGATGACGGCTGGGGAAGAAAAGATTAAGAATATTAACCTAGGTTTCACACCAATTAATTAGGCTAATACAAATAACTTTTTTCTTCCATAATATATTCTGATTACAATTGTGCTTAAATAGAGAGAAGAAAATCTCACAAAATAAAATCTCACACAATCAAATCTCTCACAATCTAATCTAATATCAAAACTAATTAACTAACAAATCTTATCTCACAATTCAAATCTCAAATCAACTACTAAACTAAAAAATAACAAATAAATCTAAAATATTAAAACCATATCGCAGGGATCCTATGCACAGCTGAAATACGGCGTCTCCTACGCTGATAAACACGGAGAAAGTCCCACGCACGTGCCTGGATGTCCTCATCATTCTCCCCAGGTGGGAGAGAACTCAACCCTATCGAGTGTAAATCAGGACAGCTATCATACTGCTCAAGCAGATCTGGATCCAGCCTCTGTAAATCACCTCAATCGAGCCAAGTATCATCAGCCTCATGTCTACCTTTCCAACAAACCAAGTACCTGCGGATACCACCATTGCTAGTAGAAACAATGTTATCATCAATAATAGCATCAATGTCATGTGTTGTATATGTAGGTGATATTTGGGGGAGTGGAGGTAAATGGGAGCTCTAGGAAATAGATTCAGGGGTAGGCTCATCAACCAATGGGTTGTCTGGGTTAAAATGTGGGCCTTTGTATTCTACTAAATCCTTAATATTAAAAGTTGAACCAATATTAAAACCTTCGGGAAGGTCAAGAACATAAGCATTATCATTAATTTTAATGAGAATTTTAAAAGGTCCTGCACTTCGCGCATGCAACTTTTTAACGGTTCCCAGAGGGAACCGTTCCGGGCATATCTGGACCATCACATAATCACCAACACTAAATTCTTTAAACCTCCTTAGATTTGCTCGCATTTTATAGTTAGTATTGTTGTCATTGATCTTTATACTGATTTCTTTATGCAAGTCATGAATGCGATATGCAAATGCAGATGCTGACTCAGATACTCTACGATGTGCAGACACGGGGACAAGATCTATAGGTTGTCTAGGTTTGTAACCATACACGACTTCAGCTGGACTAACACATGTAGACCTATTAACAGAGTTATTATAAGTAAATTCAGTAGTAGGCAGATGTTGATCCCAATCCCTAAGATCTTCGCCACCTAGCAATCTCAATAGGTTACCTAAGCTCTTGTTGACTACTTCAGTCTGACCATCAGTTTGGGGATAAAACACAGTTGAGAATTGAAGCTTAGTTCCTATTTTATGCCAAAGGGTTTTCCAGAAATAACTAGTAAATTTAACATCCCTATCAGACACAATTGTTTTAGGTAGTCCGTGTAGTTTAAAAACTTCGTTAAAGTACAGTTTAGCCACATGAGAAGTGTCAGAAGTTTTGGAGCATGGTATGAAGTGGGCCATTTTGGAGAATTGGTCCACAACAACAAGGACAAAATCGTGTTTTATAATTGTCTTTGGAAGTCCTAACATGAAGTTCATACTGACATCTTGCTAGGGATAATTTGGGACAGAGAGAGGAGTGTACAAACCAGTGTTCTGTTTATATTGTTTAGCTAGTTGGCAGGTGTGACATCGACCCACTAGCCTTACAACGTCACGTTTAATACTTGGCCAATAGAAACGGCCTTCAACTGCTTCGACAATTTTGTTATTTCCAAAATGTCCTGTAAGGCCTCCAGCGTGTAATTCCCAAATTAAGAATTCTCTGAGAGGTGGTTGGAATACACAACTTGTGAAAATGGAAAAGATATCCATCCTTCAGGAGAAAGCCATCAATTTCACGGGTTACTCCATCATTTAGCAAAGTGTAAACTTCACTAAAATCAGAGCATGACTCATACATTTCTTTGATTTTCTCAAAACCGACTACTTCCACACACATAATTGAGAGAAGGTGTATGCGGCGACCTAGTGTGTCGACGGCCTTGTTCTCTACTCCCGCTTTATGTTTAATCGTGTAGGTGTAGTCCTAGAGGAATTCAACCCAACAATCATGTCTAGCATTCAACTTCTTTTGGGAGTGAATATATAGAAGGGCCTCGTGGTCAGAATATATAACGAATTCTTTCGATAGTAGGTAATGGCGCCAGTGGCAAAGAGATTGTATTACCGCATAGAATTATTTAACATAGGTTGAATAACGTTGCCTTGTATCATTCAGCTTCTCACTAAAGTAAGCAACGGGATGTCCTTCTTGAGATAGAACTCCACCTATACCAATACCAGAGGCATCACACGCATTTTCAAAGACCCTAGAAAAATCGGACAGGCGCATAACCGGGGCCTGCGACATTCTTTGCTTGATCTCTACAAATGCCTTGGTAGTAGCTTTTGACCACTCGAACTCACCTTTCTTCAAGCAATCGGTAATAGGGCCATGATAGTGCTGAAACCCTTGCTAAACCGGCGATAAAATGTAGCGAGTCCGTGAAAGCTTCGAACATCTCTAATGTTCTTGGGTTTGGGTCATTCTTCGATAGCTCTAACTTTTTCAGGATCAGCGGATACTCCTTCAGAAGAGACCACAAATCCTAGAAAAATGACTTAGTGTGTAAGAAAAGTACATTTCTTAGGATTAGCATAGAGTTGCTTTTTTCTTAACACAGCACAGACTTGATGCAGATGGTCCACGTATTGCTCACGAGAGTTACTGTAAATAAGGATATCGTCAAAGTACACCACTAAGAATTTTCCTGTGAAGGGGCGGAGTACCTGAGTCATCACTCTCATAAAAGTGCTCGGAGCGTTAGTCTAGCCAAAGGGCATGACCATCAATTTATTCAATCCATCTTTCGTCCTGAAAGCGGTTTTCCATTCGTCACCGGTGTTTGGGGAGAAAGTTGATGATTTCATTGTTGTATTCATTACAACTTCAAACGTTACAATGAAAAGAAAAAGTTAGTCTTTTTATAAGACCCTTACACAATGAAAACAAAAAAAAATAAACTTTCGTCAAACAGCGTAACAGACGTTTATCCTCCGCTGCTTGCGTGGGATCTTAGCCGGTGATGGGGATGTTGATATCTGTGGACTACCAAGCGATCAGATCGGATCAGGAGCTTCGTTGATTCACGAAGGAATCAAGAAACCGAAGTAATTATCTCAGCAACAGCGAGATAATCACTCTTCTCGAGATCACCGCAACGGGGCAATCTCAAGGATAACAAACAGGAACTGCAGATCTGATGAACACTTCTTCTTCGTGTTAAAGAACTCTCTCTGATCTCCTCCTCTCCTCTGAAATTCATGCTCCTTCAGTCTTTAGTTTAGCAGGGCTTCGCCAACACTCGAGAATTCCAGATCTCAAAAAATGAAGGCCCTAAGGCTGTATTTATAGGCTTCAGGAGCCCTGTGTTCGGATAAGAACGATCGATCCACTCTTATCTTCAATTACAACCACTTAACCACATTCTTGGATGATATTATACCAGTTGAAACAAATCCAGGAGGTTAACGATCGAAAAACAGCTTTAAACTGTCAAAATTCAGTTTTTCGGGTCTGCGGACACCCGTGGGTGTCTCGGCAAGCTTGGGCCGAGACACATCTTGGTGTCTCGGCCAATCCTTGGCCAAGACACCTCTTGGTGTCTTGGCCAACTTTGGCCTGAACTTCGATTCGCGCGTTCTGTCCGTTTCTACCGTAACTTCATCGTCCGATCTCGGAATTACGCGGTTCAAGATACGTTAGAAAGCTAACGAGGAGATCTACAAGCTCTCATGGTTGAATCACATGTGAAGTAGATGGAACACGAGGGGTTCTTCGTCTTTTGTAACTGATGTGCAGCTCCCGGTCCATTCGTGTTTCCGTTGTTCCGAAATTCTATTGCTTCACATGGTCCGTCGACTCACTTCATGCGTTTGTCATCGTCATATAAGATTCTGTGACTCGAATTGTGATGTTCATTGTCTTCTCTCTATCTCGATCCTCGTGCGGGGACCTATAGGGAATTTTTAACGCCTACAGATACCCCCTCCAAAGTATTTCAGTCTTGTTTTCTTTTATAGATGAGCCTGAAATACTTTGGATATGATCGGCCTAACCTTCAGTCGGTGTAAAAGGACCTGTAGTTAGCTTTGATTCTTGACTCCTTTGATTTTTAGTCTATTCGATATTTTGACAAATAGCTAAAGTTCTCCCGACGCTGTCGTTTATCGTCTGGCCGTCGTCGAAGTCTTGAATCAAAACGGGTGAGTTGATTTTGGCTTGTGTTGTCGAGTTGACTTTGAACTGACCCTCTCCATCACAATATATATTGACTTGCGTTGACTTTCATCGCAACGCGTTGACTGGCGTTGACCTAGGGTTATGCATTGATCGGCATTAATCTAGGGTTTCGGATCACCTGGCATTGACTTTCATCGCAACATGTTAACTGGCATTGACCTAGGGTTACGTGTTGACCGGCGTTAACCTAGGGTTTCGGATTGCCTGTTGTTGACTTTTCATTACAACGCGTTGACTAGCGTTGACCTAGGGTTACGCGTTGACCAATGTTAACCTAGGGTTTCGGATCGTTCGACGTTGACTTTTCATTGCAACGCGTTGGCAGGCATTGACCTAGGGTTACGCGTTGACCGGTGTTAACCTAGGGTTTCGGATCGCCCGACGTTGACTTTTCATTACAACGCGTTGACCGTCGTTGACCTAGGGTTACGCGTTGACCGACGTTAACCTAGGATTTTGGATCGCCTGACGTTGACTTTTCAATGCGACACGTTGACTGGCGTTGACCTAGGGTTACTTGTTGATCAGTGTTAACCTAGGGTTTCGGATAGCCCGGTGTTGACTTTTCATTGCAACGCGTTGGCTAGCGTTGACCCAGAGTTACACATTGACCGGCGTTAACCTAGGGTTTCGGATCGCCTGGCGTTGACTTTTATCGCAACGTGTTGACTGTCGTTGACCTAGGGTTACGCGTTGACCGGTGTTAACCTAGGATTTCAGATCGCCTGACGTTGACTTTAAATTACAACGCATTGACTGGCGTTGACCTAAGGTTACGCGTTGACCGATGTTAACCTAGGGTTTCGGATCGGCTGGCGTTGACTTTTTATTATAACGCGTTGACTGGCATTGACCTAGGGTTACACGTTGACCGGCGTTAACCTAGGGTTTTGGATCGCCCGACGTTAACTTTTCAATACAACGCGTTGACTAGCGTTGACCTAGGGTTACGTGTTGACCGGCATTGACTTTTCATTATAATGCATTGACTGGCGTTGACCTAGGGTTACGCGTTGACCGGCGTTAACCTAGGGTTTTGGATCGTCCGATGTTGACTTTTCAATGCATCGCGTTGACTGGCGTTGACCTAAGGTTACGCGTTGACTGGCGTTAACCTAGGGTTTCGGATCGCCCGTCATTAACTTTTTATTACAACGCGTTGACTGTCGTTGACCTAGGGTTACGTGTTGACCAGCGTTAACCTAGGGTTTCGGATCGTTCGGTGTTGACTTTTCATTACAGCGCGTTGACTGGCGTTGACCTAGCGTCACGTGTTGACCGGCGTTAACCTAGGGTTACGGATCGCCCGACGTTTACTTTTTATTGTAACGCGTTGACTGGCGTTGACCTACGGTTACGCGTTGACCGGCGTTAACCTAGGGTTTCGGATTACCCGGCGTTGACTTTTCAATACAACGCGTTGACTGACGTTAACCTAGGGTTACACGTTGACCGGTGTTAACCTAGGGTTTCGGATCACTCGGTGTTGTTTTGTGTTGATTTTCATCATAATAACCAATCATCGGCGAAATTAGGTGAACTAGATTCACGAAAAATACCTGGGGGCTCGACTTGGGCCAAGACACCCTTAGGTGTTTCGACCCATTGGCCGAGACACTTCCCCCCCCCCCCTAACTTCTTCTTTCTCCTATTCAAACTCCATTGTTTCTTCTCTTCAAGAACTCCTAACCGACCAAAATTATTGCCTTTAAAAAAACTCAACTTTTCAAAGGAATTTCGGATTTCCTCTCCTCCTTGGTCAAAGTTCTTCTCCTCTCAAGGCTAGGGTTCATCCATCTTCAAGCTCAAAACTTGATTTGTGTAAGCTTCCCCTCAAGAACTCTTTCTTTTCTTGCATTCTTAGTTAAGAATCCATAGGTTTTACAAGAAAGATTGAGACTTTATTCTTATAATGATGATATGCCATGAATTTGTATGCAAAGGTTATAGATTTTTGCCCTCATGAGGTGGATTTTGTGAAAAAGATTGAATCTTGAATGTGGGTTTTGAAGATAATCGAAATTTGGGGTGTTTTTGTGCAAAACTAGGGCTAAAATTTTGAGGGGCTTTTGTGCAAAAGTAGACTAAAATTTTGTGGGTTTTTTGTGCAAAAGTGGACTAAAATTTCATGCCCATTTGGCCGAAATTTTGATGGGTGCTTTATGC
The DNA here is from genome assembly GCA_022839385.1 of Asparagus kiusianus. NCBI lineage: Eukaryota > Viridiplantae > Streptophyta > Magnoliopsida > Asparagales > Asparagaceae > Asparagus > Asparagus kiusianus. Next base: position 286,933 of record BQKN01000628.1, read on the forward strand.
AAAAAAAACCAACATTGTTGAGGGGTTTATTTGCAAAAAGGCAACTGAACATTGTAGAGGGGCTTATTTGCAAAAGGGCTGAAAATTTTAGGGCTCAGATTTGTAGAATTTGGACTACATGCCCATGACCAAGAGTTTGAGATATGTATGTGCAAATTGGGCCGAAACTTGTAGAAGGGTTTATTTGCAAAATTGGCCGAAACTTGTAGATATTGAGGACAATGGTTTTCTTTCCTCGATCATTACCAAATTCGAATGTGTTCGTGGCTAAAATTTAACCTTGAACATGAGGGGTGTTTTGGGTATTTCACCCAAAAGTTGACCATGAAGGTTTTAAATGCAATTTGAACCCATTGTTTGTATGCGTAAAACTCATAGGTTTAATTAGACTTCAACTATAAAATCCTATTTTGTTTATAAGAATTTAGTCAAAGTTCCTATTTTCCCTTTTAATTTTCGGGTTCTTGGATTTATGATTGTACCTGATCCGTTGACTTTCATTGCAGGTTATCTGTGTCCCCATGCCGACCATGATTTCATAGGAGTCGCTCATCTTTTAGCATAGTGAGAGGGAGGCTCCCGTAGCGTCCTCTTATGGGGGTGAGCTTTTATGCTTTCTGTATCCTCGTTTGACCCCTTCGCGGGTCATTCGGGAAGAACCGACATCCTCCTTCGCGGGGATCGAGGTTTTGGGATGACTTGTGGTTCTATCATGCCCTTGTTTGGCCCCTTCACGGGTCATTCGGGAAGAACCGACGTCCTCCTTCGTGGGGATTGAGGTTTCGGGATGACTTTTTGTTCTATCATGCCCTAGTTTGGCCCCTTCGTAGGTCATTCGGGAAGAACCGACGTCCTCCTTCGCGGAGATTGAGGTTTCGGGATGACTTGTGGTTCTATCATGCCCTCGTTTGGCCCCTTCACGGGTCATTCGGGAAGAACCGACATCCTCTTTCGCGAGGATCAAGGTTTCAAAAGACGTGTTTTGCTTGATCGATTCACGTCTTTAGGCATATGGGGCGATTTCGTGTTGTATTACACTACGTCGGTCAGGGTACATTACCGCGTTGTTTACGTGATGATGCATACCGCTCCTCCTGTGTAGGACACTCGGAATCGTCTCGCCAATCATTCCATGAGCGACTCTATCTCGCTAGCCTGTAAGATGAGTTCAATCCCTAAATAATTTATGAATAATTTTATGATTCGATGTTTGTTTTGCTGTAGTTGAATTCCCCGCAGACAGCCTTCCTCCCCATGCTACTAGCAGTTGCAATAGAACGAGTTTTGCTTCTATTGTCGATAGGCAGGCGATCGGTCCGACCCCTCAGTTTGGTGAGAGTCGTTCCGAGGAGTTCTGTCACTTGATACGAGATGGGGGCCATCGTACACTGCGACAACTGATTACCGATGTCACCCTCACTAAAGACTCTATTTCCACTTAGGCTTTAGAGAAGCCTGATTATTTATTTGGAGACCATATTGAGGATCCGGCCAAGCTAATTCTTGGTGACGAGCACTAGTTCAATAATGATGGAGGACTCCTTTTGTACATCCCTTCCATTCCCCGTCAACATTCTCTCACTCGTTTGGAGACGCAGGCCAGATGATCATGGACGAGTTCATTATGGATTTATTTCCCATCATAAGACCCAAGGTTCTGACGGATATAATTATATTCGTGGCCTTCGACCGGGGATTCTGGGCTTTGATACAGCGCCATCGGACGAGGTTTTAGCAGCCGCCCCTACCGTGAGGAATCGTCTGACCAAGCTGGGGAGGAAGTTACCTCCGACAGAGTTCAGATATTTTGGTTGGGCCTATTCGCCAACCAAAAAGTGGTGGACTCGTATGACCAGTTACGTCTTGTGACGTTGGGAGAGTGATCTGAAATACAGGGGGTTGTATGCGCCCATACGAGCCACCATATATGGATTCCCAGTCAGCAGCCGTCATTTCCTAGCGTTATTGGAGACATATATCCCTGATAGTAACACTTTCTTGACTTGCAGTGGAGAGTTGGGTTTAGCCCTGCATGAGATGCACAAAGTTTCTGGTCTTCCGATGGGGGACCATCCATATCAGGAGTACTTTCCCTTGAATGTGCAGTTAGAGTGGCTGAAGAAAGATTCTCCTGGTATATACGACAAGCTTTGGGACCTTACGTGTCATTATCACACATCTCTAATCAAAGTCAGTCCTCTGGCGAAGAGGAAGAGGCAGATCAGTCTGAAGCAGTTCGCTGATTATTTATTCCAGCATTTGGAGAGCAGTTCGGGCGAGGCTATTTGTGAGTTGGCCCCTTTGACACCTTCTGCCATTAATGAGTTAATTGAGAGGGCCGAAGCTTGTTCCTTTACTACCGCTGGCGCTGAGGGAGCTTTCCCTACGGGGACCAAGTTTCGAACATTCCATTGTCACGCCCAGAAGTCGATTCGGCCCAGGACTCTGTTAGCGGGCTATCTCGCCCTCTGGTTGAAGAAGTGTCTCATTCCATATCAATTTTCTGACGCCTTACCTATTGAGGTTCTCCTCCCTGCCGTTTAGTTAGCTCACGGGAAGGAGCTTTCCTTGCTTCCGGTGATGGTTGTTGGCATTCATTGTGGGCTTAGGTATTTGGTCGATGGTCTTACACATGTGAGTTCTGAACCGTCGGCCGAGCTTCTTTCTGTAAAGGTTGAGCTCCCGTATACATACTTGATGGCATGGTTCGTTCTTCACCACCCTGATTTGATGTCGGCACCTAGTACTGTTGATGCCTCCATTCCTTTTGTGCAGCTGTTAGAGAGGAGCAAGTGGTTTAGGAAGACATTCACTGATGTACAGCGAGAGCTTCAAGTTCGTAAGAGCTAGGAGTTCTTCAAGTATTTTCCTCACTTATCGGGCCGTTATGACAACATGTTGATTGATGAGGGGAAATCAAGGGCCGGTCGGACTTCTCTTGACACTGGTTGCTTCCGTTGGTTGGTGAACATCCGCGTTGGATATCTCGTCCTTCGGGTGAAGGGTCGTTGCCATATAGAGCCTTATCTTCCGTGCCATTTTACTCACCAGTTCAGTTACGACCAACTATGTGTTGGGAACCCGAGCCGGGGCTTGAGGATCGAGGGGGGTCTTATTGATGGCGTCCGAGCATGGCTTTGGACTATGATGGGCTATACTGGAGCCTATTTCGCTCTTCCTTCATCTAAGCGTAAATCGTTGCATACTTTCCTCAGCTGCAAATGGTTCCTTTCTGCTAACGAGCTTCTAGATGTGAAGAGCCTCTAAGAGTTGGAGGCTGAGCACTTGGTTCAAACTACTATCAAGGCTGCTCGTAAGGCTGAGCTTTCGAAGAAGCGGGGGAAGAAACCTGCCAAACCCTCCCGTTCGGGCAGAAACAAGATGGAGGATAATGAAGAGCTCCTTCCTATCGATGATGAGGATGAAACTTCTGAGGAAGAATTTATGGACATGGATACCGATGGGAAAAAAAATCTGATACAGGTCTATCAGACTCTTTCTTTTCGGAATTAATGGATCTAGCATTTTCTCATTGGCATCAACGCTATACCCTTTCTAGATCTCAACTAGCTTTTCAAAAGCCGGAACGAAAGGTCTTATTTACTTATCCTAACAAGATGACTCTTGTCACTCTAGGTAGGATGGTTGACGAGCAAGAGCCCCTTATTTTTCATTATACGAGATCACGGCCCAGCACCGATGCTTCTGCACAGGTTGAGGTACATACTAAGTCTACGCATGAGCGACCTGCTGGTCATGTAGGGATTTGTCTTCCAAAGCGGAAGAAGACCGCTCATAAGTCGCATATTGGTCAACACGCCCGCGGAGCATAGATACGAGGTACTACTGGCGAAGAAGAAGGTAATGCTCTACTATCTTCACTACTTTAAAATAGTGCTCTTTTGGATTCCCTGAATCTAATCATGTTTCGTGTTTCAGGAAGCCATGACAAAGGTGAACTTCCGCTTGACTCTGTATTCTCTGATCCTGGCCATTTGGATAGCTCGAGCTTCATGCAGCAAATGTGCAATGCCATTCGTGATGAGCCTATGGATGTTAAAGCAAACAGAGATGCTACGCAGGCTAATAGCATTGAGCCGATGATTCTATGCCCAGGTATATCTAACCTCAGTAATACACTATTTAAGCAGCAGTTAAAGGAGTTAGGCAATTCGAATTTTGTTCCCCCTTTAATCACTTCCGCGCTTCATTCTCTTTTAGACAAATTAAAGAACGCGGGCGCGAATATTAGGGCAGAAGAGCCTTCTACCACTACCGCAGGTAAATCTGAGTTTCTTCCTCTTTCCCCCTTTTTTTATATATATATCCAGCACTTAAACTCTTGTTTGGGCATCGCGCTAGAGAGACCGATTGAGGACGAGACTTTTCATGGTATGGATCTTGGAGGATTCAGTGAACACATGTATGTCTCAGCACCGAGTTTCTCAGGATCCGACACTAGATTGCTTGTTGAGATGTTGGCAGAGCAGGCTACCAAAGAGGCTGCAGGACCATCCCTTGAGGGTGGTTCATCTGCAGATATGCATCTAATCTCTGATATTGTAATTTATCGCAACCTCCATTTGACTAATAGAGAGTTCTAATCATAGGACCAGCCACTAGGACTGATATGACTATGATTTTTGGTTTTCCTAGTTTATCAGAGGGTGGTGGATCTACAGGTATGCATGTAATCCCCTCCATCGTCATTCTTTTCTTTTGTCAAAATCTCTATTTGACTAATAAAGAATTGTAATCATAGGACCAGCCGTCATGACTGATATGACTACGATTCCTAGCATCCCCAGTTTGTCTGATGGTGGTGTATCTTCTCCAAACCCAACGAGCATTACAGAATTACCTAGAGGAGTTGATATACCGTCGACGATCACGCCTGCTACCATTCTTGAGCCTGCTGAGATTGGATTGACGGAGCCTAGCATAGGACCTCAAACTGAAGGGACCTCTGTTGGTACTGGTATGCTCATAATTCACTCTGGATTTTCCCACCATATCCTAGAGTCTCTTACCCTTCTGCACAATTACTTGTAGGGTCTCTAACATCTCCATATGAGCGTGTCCTAGCCCTTTTAGCCGATCCTGATCCCAGCAGGGACATTTTTCGAGTGGACCTTGGTTATTTCGTCAACTTCCTTGACGGAATGATCGAGAAGCTTCTTCATCAGGGATATTGCTTCGATCAGTTTAGGCGTTCTCTTGCCCGATACATGTCGATGCTTAGAGAGAGGGATATCCTGAGTTAGCTGATTCTCTCACTGCCGACTTTGCTATTCTGGAGTGTGAATTCCGAGAGTTAGAGGAGCTGAAGGCTAGTGGGGTTTCTTCCTTTGTATCTTCTCAGTTGGAGCATAGACTGACACAATGGCGCGACCTCAGATCTTCTATTGGTAGCGAGCTTCAGTCGCATGAGAGTTCTATCGCACAGATGATGGCTAGTCTTGCGAGGAAGGACACGGATAGAGCCAAGTTACTCAGTTCTTTAGATTCCAACCGTGAAGAGATAGCCAAGCTGAAGAAAGCCCTGAAGTATGCTGAGGAGTCCGGCGCTATCATTGCAGATGAGCTAGTTGGCTTAGAGAGTTCTCCCGGGCAGATTCTGGAGAGACTAGGATATGCACAGGAGAGATTGATGAAGCTAAAAGGTGAAGCCATGAAGATCTTGAGTAGCTCTGAAGATTCTGTCTGGGCCGATCTACAGGCTGAGCTTGAGCAGGGTTATGTAGATAAGCTCTCTAGGTTAGAACTTCACATTCTCGGTCGCCGATTATGTTCGGGCCGATGAGCTTTATTATTGTATGCTTTGACTTGATTTATTAGTAAAGACTCAGTATTTGATTTAGTGTACTCATCCTTTATCATGATTTCTCTTTGTTGATTGTGAACCAAGAAGGCATAATGCCTATAGGATTTTTGGCAAATCCTCAGCCCTCAACGGATTTGATGTGCCTTTACCGATTACCATTTGAATCGGGCTAGCATGCGGATTGTATAAGTCCGTTCTGCATGTAACATTGTGCTAAAAGAATGAATTCTCTTAGGCTTGACGCTATGATATTGAATACATAGACTTTGTCTTTGTTACGGGAATAGACAACCCGGCAACACGTGTTAGGTGCTGACTCATCCTTACTTAGGATTTAGGATAAAAGTCCCCAGACTTGTATTCTATTGTCTTTTCATTCGGTGAAAGACTAAACCGGCAGCATGTGTTAGATGCAGACTTAAGATTTTTGGCAAATCCTCAGCCTTCAACGGATTTGACGTGCCTTTACCGATTACTGTTTAAATCAGGCTAGCATGCGGATTGTATATGTCCGTTCCGCATGTAACGTTGTGCTAAAAGAATGAATTCTCTTAGGCTTGACGTTATGATATTGAATACATAGACTTTGTCTTTATCATGGGAATAGGTTACCCGGCAACACGTGTTAGGCGCTGACTCATCCTTACTTAGGATTCAGGATAAAAGTCCCCAGACTTGTATTCTGGTATCTTTTCATTCGGTGAAAGACTAAACCGGCAGCATGTGTTAGATGCAGACTTATCTCTCTTTTAGGGTTTGAGATAAAATCCCACGTGCATGAAGTGCGCGGATTTGAAGTTGAGAAATGTGTCTTTTCTAAGGGTAAAGACAAACCCGGAGCGGGAGAGGAATAATTTTATATTCTATCTCCTATAACTGAAGAGGGAGGATTTTATACCATGTCTTTAGTTGCAGGAAAAACTCAAGGTGGGATCTCCACCTTAAGAATCTAAAAAGATGAAACTAAGAGTGGGATCTCCACCTTAAGAATCCGAAAAGATAAAACTAAGAGTGTGATCTCCACTCCGAGAATCGAGAAGATTTAAGCAACCCTAACTTTTATAGGATTGGTTGCTTAAACTGAAAAGAGCTCTTCGTTTATCGAAGTGAAATTTGAACTTCGACCCTAACTTTTATAGGTTTGGCCGAGTGGGTTTGAGGCAATCCTAACTTTTATAGGTTTGATTGCTCAATTGAAAGTGGACCTCTCGTTCATGGAAGGAATCGAGAGGGATTCTGGTTTTGGCCCTAACTTTTTTAGGTTTGACCAAGAAAGCAATGGGAGTGGAATACAGATAGCAGTGAAAATGCCGATTTGTACTAGCCACTCGATGGAGGATTTCGATGCCAAGTGATCAGTACTTAACACGTAAAGTTTGAAATTACCAAAGATTGGCGAAAAGGGTGTCGTGTTAGTGTTTTAACAACACGAGTGTTAAATGCACAAACACGACGATGGTTTGAATGGATTTAACCGATAAGAATTTTGGTGGACTCACCGTCAATTGGTTTGATCGGTGAGGGACTTTGTGGTGAAAGATTATGAATTGTCAAACACCAGTGGGGGTTTCGTTAGGGAAGATTGATTCATCAAAGTGATTGAATCTCGTCTCAACGAAACTATTCATGAAAGTTGGTGAATTTAATCTCGAAAATGAGATAGATTCCATCATTGAGGACATTCAGAGTCCAAATAGGGATTTCTTGCTTATCCCTTTTGTAACTACCGGGTTATCCCTAAGAATACCCCACATAGTATTCTTTCAGGAACTTCCCGTGACATAGGTTATCCCAAACGTACTAAAGGTAGTACTTTTTCAGGAATTTCTCGTTTATCGGTATCATATGTCGAGCGCCTTCCTTGGTAATAAGGCGATATGCGCCATTCGAGTAGACTGTCTCTACTATGAACGACCCCTCCCATTTGGGTTCAAATTTGCCTTTCTTCTTAGAATTAATGATCATGGGCCATCGGACGGCTAAGACCAATTCTCCTTCTTTAAAACTTCGTTGTCGAACTTTTTTATCAAAAGCTCGGGAAATCTGGCTTAGTAGAACTCAATGTGTTGTTGAGCTTCTAAGCACTTTTTGTCGAGCATCTCGAGTTCTTCGAGACATTTCTCATACTGTTCTTCGGTTGTTAACTCTGTTGCAAGAGCGATCCAAAGAGATGGAATTTGAATTTCCAATGGAAGAACGGCTTCAAACCCGTATACCAAAGAATATGGGGTCGACCTCGTCGACGTGCGGATCGTGGTACGATAGGCCCATAGGATTACGCCGAGCTTTTCATCCTAATCTCGTTTATTAGTTTTCACGAGTTTTGATAAAAGTTTATGATAGTCTTGTTAAAAGCCTCTGCTAACCCGTTTGCTGTGGGATTGTAAGCTGTCGATGAGACGTCTTGAATTTTAAATTTCTCGCAAAATTTGATGAAGGCGTTACTAATAAATTGGGGCTCATTGTCGTGTATGATTCGCCTTGGGACACCATATCAGTAGATAATATAGTACTTGATGAACGCAATCACGTTGCTTGTCTTTACTTCTTTGAGCAGAATCGCTTTAGCCCATTTGGAGAAGTAATTTGTAATCGCTAGGATGAACCGGTCGCCTTTGATGGACGGGGGAAAAATAGGACCAACAATGTCCATTCCCCAAGTTTCGAAAGGTCATGACGTGACTGAAGGGTGCAGATGCTCAGGGGTTGGTGCATATAATTCGCATGTATTTGACACGCATGACACTTTCGTGCGTACGTGACTGCGTCTTTTATCATGGTAGGCCAAAAATATATCATTCTTCTGATGCGGTCATAAAGTTTGGGGCCAGGTTGGTGTGCGCCACAAACTTCTTCGTGTGTTTCCTTAAGGACTTCTTCAGCTTCTTTAGTCGATAAGCAACGTAGTAGCAAACCATCGTACCCCCGATGATATAACGTTCGACTCTCTGTATTATAGTAGAACCTTGGCGCTCTCCGTTGGATTGAGTCCCTTTCTTTCACGTCTTCCGGTAAAATCCCGTGTAAGACATAATCAATGATAGGGAAACACTAATCTCGTGGCTCGAACTCAACTTGCGTTGAATGTACTTCTTTAGTATCCTCTTCTCCGTCGTCTACATCGTAGATTGGTATGAAGAGCTGGTGAGTTATTACCATAACGAATTGTTCTGTTTCTAGAGGCTGTGCTAGAGATACAGCTAATGCTGCTAATACGTCCGCGTAGGCATTCTGTAAGCGTGGAATGTATTCGATGAAGAATCATTCAAACGATTCCGCCATCTCAACGGCCATCTTATGGTAGGGTATCAAATCTTGATTTCTGACCTCACACTCTCCTTAAATCTATTTAACTACCAGTTGAGAGTCACCGAAAGCTTCAAGGTACTCGACCCCCAGCTCTTTAGCAAAGCTAAGTCCCATAAGCAGCGCGTTATACTCGGCTACGTTGTTTGAGCACGGCTCGGTCAGCGAGTAGGCTCGAGGTATCACATATTTTTTCGGGGAAACTAAGACAACTCCAACTCCGGATGAAATCTTAGAACATCCAGGAGAACTTGCTACATTAGTTGCTCGAGAAGCACCGTCGAAGTACAAACGCCATACTTGTTAATGGGAAGTTATGTTGGCTTTGTGGATTTCATCCGGCAGATCGTCGTATACTTCGACGGTATCCGTAGTTGGGTTACCTGCCAGAAGATCACAAATAGCTTGTTTTTTAACTGACTTTTGTTATTTAAAGTGTAGGTCGTATTGGGACAGAACCAATGCCTACTTTGCTAACCGCTAATTCATGAAAACGGGCTGCGTCATGAATACTCGGACTGAGTTAACATTGGAAATAACGTAAATAGTCTGTCCTACCAAGTAATGTCACATCTTTTGAATCGCGAATACCAAGGCTAGGCACTCCCTTTCAATCATTGGATACTAGGATTCGGCACCTACAAGGGTCCGGCTCAAGTAATATACTGCCTATTCGTGACCGTTATGATCGTCTTGTGCAAGTAATGCACTTAACGAGTGGCTCGTCGCCTTGACATAAATCAAGAACGGTTTGCCTGATTTCGGTGCAACGAGTACAGGGGGTTTCGAGAGATATTCTTTAATATTCTCGAATGCTTTTTGACAAGCATCGTCCCATACAAATGATACGTCCTTCTTTGTGAGCCTGGAGAATGGTTGACATTTCCCCGAAAGGTTCGAGATGAACCGACGGATATAATCCAACCGTCCTTGTAATCCTCTGAGTTCCTTAAGGTTTCTCGGGGGTTGCAACTCATTAATTGCATTCAGTTTATCAGGGTCAATGTGAATACCCTTAGTGGTGACGACGAATCTAAGGAATTTGTCGCTGGACATTCCGAGAAAAGATTTGGTAGGATTTAATTTCAATTGATGAGTGCGCATCAGATCGAACATCGTCTTCAAGTCTTTGATATGGTCATTCTTGTCATGACTTTTCACGACTAGATCGTCCATGTAGCAATCGATAGTCTTCCGGAGATGCTCCTGAAAATTCTTTGACATAGCTCTCTAATATGTAGCACCTGCGTTCTTTAAGCCGAAGGACATAACCGTGTAGCAGAAAACGCCTAGGGGTGTTCTAAACGCAGTATGTTTTTCATCATCTGGATGCATCTTTATCCGATTATAACCAAAGAATCCATCCATGAAGGACATTCTCTGGAACCCACACGTATTATCAATAATAACATCCGTGATGGGAAGAGGGAAATCGTCTTTCGGGCATGTGGTGTTAAGATCTCTAAAATTGATACAAATCCTGATCTTTCCATTCTTCTTAAGGACCGGGAAAATATTGGCAAGCCATTCAGGGTGTTGCTCCTCCCTGATAAAACCCGAGTCAATAAGCTTTTTAACTTCAGACTCGATCGCTTTCATGATCTGCAGACGAAACCGTCTTTGCTATTGTTTGACAGGTTTAATATTTAGCTTAATGTTGAGGTGGTGCATTGCCACATTTGGATCGAGCCTGGCATATCCTCGTAGTTCTAGGCGAAGACATCGATGTACTCTCTAATGAGGGAAATTAACTCCTCTTTCTCATTTGGCGGGAGGCTGTCGCTAATGAATATCGGTTTCGGATTATCCTCATCACCCATATTTACTTGGGTTACTTGGTCTTCGGTAGGGGGTTCCTTTTGTTCAAACCTATCACCGTACTGTATATTCAGGTGATGAACCTAAGAGTCTTTCCAGGTTGGCATTTGATCATCCTCCTCGATTGTGACGGAATCGATCGCAATCATATTTGACATTAGTCCCTTGAACATTTCTCCAAGATTAGTGTCGAAGTCCCAAGCTGAAGAATCGGAAGAATGCCCGTCTTTTCCTTTATTAGCTATTTGATCGATGACTTGCCAGTAGCACTCGTCATCGGATAAGGAGACATAGCCTAAGCATCTTCTGTGGCTATAATAATTATCGGGCTTTCCTTTTGGTACATAGGCCATGCGAGGCGGAACTCACGGACCTCGACCAAAACAAAAACCTTCCCCAAGTGAGAAGTCATATCCATATCTCTCCATGAGATTACGCGTTTTTGTGTCATATCTAAATAGATGAGGAGCAGGTTTATCATCTTTGTTATTTTTTTCCAAGAAGTGGTCTGGTATTGAAAATTTCTTCCCTTTATCGTAAACGACTTCTTTCTCACCCCCTATCCTTGCGGGGATGACAAGTGTCATTCCGAATGAATCCTGTGCATGCTTGTTCGTCATGCAATACGATTGGAGTAGCATTTACAAGTCAGGGGCATCATACAACCCTTTCATGACGTTATCAAGACACAAAGAATACTCTAAATCATCATTTATTGCCACTCCTTCGGCAAGTTACCAATTACAACTATTGTCCAATGATTCTTCATCGTCAAGATTAATTACAATAGATACAATGTCATTAAGTACAAAACCACCATTGTAATCAGACCCAGCTTCGGTATTAGCTTCCTCTCCGCTGTCTGTGCCTTAGGCCGACGGTTCAGTATCGGATTCAGCACTGTAGAGAAGAGAGTCAGTAAAATAATTCTCTAACCCCTTAAACGGTTGCTTATCCGTGACCACCGTCCTGACCTCGTTGTTAGTGTCTACATATTTAAGACACTGATGGAGGGTAGAAGGGACTATAACGTTACTATGGATCCAAGGTCGTCCCAACAGTAGGTTATAAGAAGTCTCTGTGTCAATCATATAGCATGTGACTTCCGACTTTAAATCTCCAATCTGGCACTTTAACCAGATTTTACCCAATGGTCTGGACCCACTGGTGTTGAATCCGTAGATCGTAGTACCCGTGGAGGCCAGCTTACTGGCCGGTATTCTGAGATTGTACATCAATCAGAGTGGCATGATGCTAACAATGGAACCCGGATCGACTGGATCCGGTTGACAACACTGGAGCCAATGTGCCCGGTAAAATACAAGGATCGGTCATGCTTTGAATTCTTTGTTTGCATGTCCTCCTTGGTGAAAGAAATGCAGGGAAGGTGGTGTGCCGCGAGGTTGCAATGCTGCACTGAAGGCTCTGGTTCTTCAGGGGATGGTTTTATCTGAGTCAGGAAAACGTCAGAGTTGGCCAAAGCTTCTTGTAGTGCTTCCCTCGTGTCCTTCGAAAGACGTAGTAGCTCATATAGAGTTATTCTAGCCGGTATATTAGCTAATTACGCCATAATATCGAAGCGCTACGGAGTATTCGAGCTCCCCGGTTTGCCTCTCCTAATCGGTTGATTGAATCGAGACTGCTTCGGGTTCTGACCCTCCTGGTATAACGGCTCTTTCTCCTTTAGCTCTTGCTGAGTCTTTTCAACTGGTGCCGGGAGAGTTGTGATCACCCCCATTTTCGCTAATTTCTTGGAGGGAATGGTTTTGGTTACCCCCTGTTTAGCCAATTGATCGGAAGTACTCAGATATTTGAAATGGTACTCATTTCCACTCCTGGTAGCAAAGACCTCTTGCTCGTCTTCGGAGAGTGGGAAAGTGGGAATTCCTTCATCATTTTCATCTGGAATAGTTACAACTCCATAACAGGACTTTCCTTTCCCCTTTGATTTCTTCTTAGATGACGACCCAGCCCATTGTTCATCTTCGATCAGATCAGGATGGACCAAGAGAATCTCGCCATTTGGGGCTGTGTGTGGCACAAGTCCTTTCTGAGGTTGTCTGTGAGGATCGTCGTTAACGGTCTTGACCGCTACATTTATCACGGGCTCAGGCTGGAACCAGTTCAAAGGAACAGATACGAAGCTAATTGATACGGCATTCGCACCCACCTTCTTCTCCTTGGACGATTTCACCGTAAGGACTCCAACATCGATCAATGCTTGGATTTTATCCTTGAGGGCGTAACACGCTTTAGTAGGATGATGCACCGCTCTATGGAATGCGCAGTATTTCGGGTCGTTAACCTTCTTGGCATCTTCCTAATCTTGGATTGAGGGTAACTTGATCTTGTTATTCTCCACGAGGTGTTTGAAGACACCGGGAGCCTCGTCCTCCCTAAAAGAATAAACTTTTGGGAATTTTGGTTCGATAGTCTTTGGCTTTTGTGACCTCTGTTGCCATTGCGATTGTTGAGGCCCCTTTTACGGTTGCTGTTGCTGTTGCGGTTGCAATTCGAACGTCTGGTTCGCATCCACTGCATTCGCTTGAGCATTCCCTTTAACTCGAGGAACAAAATTCGGCTTCGGAGTATTAGTCGCCGTTTAACCTCTTTTGGCCTTCTTCCTTTTGAGGAAACGTTCGGCTCGTTCTCCTCGCACTTTTAAGTCCTTTCAAGTTTTGGACGGCGCCATTCCCATGGCTTCTAGGATATCTAGTGAAAGGTTGTTGTGACAAGTCTCGAGGATAAAATCTTCACTGACCGGATCTCGATAATTCATCGCTTTGTTCCGAAATCATTTAACGAAGTTCTCCACCAACTCTCCATCCTTCTGTTTCTCATCAAACAACGTTCCGATTGAAACTTCGGTATCATCATCGAAAAAATTCGTAAGAAACATGTCTTCCATGTCGTCCAAACTGTTAATATTCCCCGGCTTAAGACGGCGATACCAATCGAAGGCTGCTCCGCGAAGAGTGCCGATGAATGACTGTACTATCAAGGGCTCATTTCCGGAGATTATTCCCAAATGAGATTTGAAATATATTAAGTGTTGAGTGGGGGAACCCTTTCCGTCAAACGGCGTGAAGTTGATCAAATTAAACTTTGCCGGCTACGGGATTGATTCCCACTCTCTTGGGTAAGGACAGGGTATTATGGACTACTTTATTTCTTGAGCGCTCATCAACACATTGATTTTGCTCTCCAAGTCCCTCATCTTCTTATCCTCGCTCGTATCTTTCTTCGAGCGATTCCGTGGAGAAGTGGCGTAGTCTTCCTTTGTATTGTTATCATCTGATGGGCCAGCCCCGGTATTATTGTCCACAGGAGGGGGATCCATGTTGGTATTCTCATCCGCCTCCCTGTCACTATCAACTTGGTTAGGATTATTGCGATGGCTGGACTCTCCTTGCTGATTTGCCAGCACCACGATCTGTTGACTATGCATATCCCTCATCTCCTATATGATCATTTCCATTTCGAATTTAAAATTCTCTTTCTGCTTGGCTAAAGTGTCCTCGAGAATTTTAACCATTTGCTCGGTATTAATCATGAATGATTCATAAGATTGCCCTGCTGTAAGGATCATGAATTTTTAATACTAGTTAAATAATTATTTCTGATATTTTAAATATTAAATTATTATTTAAAAGAGTATTTATATTTTATCCGATTTTCTAGAATTTTCTATGATTTAATAATACTGTTTTATGTTTATTCTAATTATGAAATATAAATTTAATTGTTACGGTAAAGATTTTTTTAAATTAATATTTGGTTATTCATTATTATTATTGTTATTATTATTATTTGGTAATTAACACTAGTATTCGGGTTATAATGTTTCCACATGCATTTTCCCTTAACCATTCCCTCTTTTTCTCTATATCCCACATTAATCACATGCTTAATTTCGTTTCTCTCCTCTTAATATCCCCTCTTTTGAATTCTTTCCTTAACCTCTTCCATAACCAATATTAACTCTCTCAAATATCTCTCTCCCCATAAATCACGTACGTTATTTTCTCTTTCCTTATTTTTTATTTTTAAATTCATACCATAATCGACTCTCTCTCTCCAATCTCTTTCAATCCCTGATATTTTGTCAACAATTTCAAAATCCCAGAAATCACGTATACCAACTCACCTCTTATAATTCGTACTCTCTCTCTCTTACTGTCAGTTTCTCTCTCCCCTCAACTCCAAGAAAACCTTCTTCTTCTTCTTCTTCTTCCTCAAGCAACCCGACCACCCAAACAACCCCGCTCCGACGAACTCTCCCTGCCGTCGCCGAACTCGCCTCTGCCCTCCGTCGAGCCGTTGAACAGCCCGCTGCACCCGAGCCCTGACCACCAGATCCGCCGGCGAACCGCCATCACCGCCTGCATCCCTACCCGTCGCCGCCAGCACCCCTATTCGCCGCCTCGCCGACGAACAGCAGCTGCCGACCCGACCACCTCAGATCCCGTCACCGTCGCCCTCCAGTTCGCCTCCGACGAACTCCGATCAGCCCCGCCGTCGAGTCGTCGTCGTCTGCCCGAACCGTCGAACCCCGCTTCTCACGTTGGATCCGATCTGCACCGAGGCAAGATCTCACATCTTCATATTTTCCGCTTTATAAATATTATTGATTAAATAATTTAATTAGATATGATATTGTCGGTAATGTGCATATTGTGAATATTTGACGTGGAATGTGGATGAATAGTATTAGATAATATTTTAGAAGTAATATTGAGATATTTTGTGGTAATTATGTTGGGGAATTTAACAAGCCTGAAATGATGAGTATATGTGTTGTAAATAAATTTTTACGAGACATTAATAATTTTGTATATTTATGTATAAACATTTTCGGACATGAAATGACAAGTTATGAGTTAAAATTAGAAATTATGAAATTTTATCGAAAAGAAATTAATTAAGGGAAATTTATAAAATAGGAAAATATTACTTTCATGCAGAGATGAATTAATATATATATTACATAAATATTTTTGTTTTAAATTAGTTATTACGATAAATAGTTTTAAAGAATAATTTCTGGAAAAAGAATATTATTTATTTATGAATACGACTGATTATTGTAGAGCGCGACATTTCATGTGCAACACGACATCAGTTTCTAGTTTTCTTTTTACCGTATTATTACATTAGAGAATACGTAAGTATGGATATTTTGTATGAGAAGTTCGGACATCTTAGCGGTAAGATAATAATGAAGTTCACTTATGTATTATTTCATGCTGTATTTTGTTTATGCACTTCATGTTCATTATAGTACTCAATTCTGTTTCATAAGCCTGTGTAATCATGTTTAATATGCCTTACTATATTTATGATCTGTTGATGTGTTAAGAACCTTAGTAGTTCATGACTTAGTAGCCTTGTGCGTCATGAACAGACTTAGTGACATGTGTGAGTTTAGGTGGTGAACCCGAGTTTTCAAATGAGATTATGGTTAACCTAGAAAAACGAGAAGAGTTGGGATGGGGAAGTCCTTGTTCATGTGATCAGATATAACTGTTGATGTATCTTCCAGACTCCCCCATGATCCAGTGTAGCTTGGGGTTAGTTTGTTGGGTCAAAGTGAAGCCAGTGTAGTCACTTTGGTCCGTGAATTGGATATTCACCCGGGTTTAACTTGAGTTCGAACCAGGTTAAAAACGGATTACGTGTAGCCCTCTGACCGATCCAGTGTAGCGGCGTATTGGGTATACGTAGAGGATTTGTGAACAGTAAGATATCCGGTGATATGAGTGATGACTTTGTGTGAGAATTGACCAGTGGCTTGTTATAGGATGGATTAATCATAGAAATTAGTTTACCGGTTGACTTGAGTATCTCTGTTCTTTCTGATAGTAACAAATGTTCACTTAAATTACTAGAGTTACAGAATCATGTTCCATCATTATTATTGTCTTAGTATGGGTCGTTAGAACGTTTTATCTGTACATGTGAGATCTTGCCGAGTGCCATGCACCCTGACGTACACCTGTTTTCTCTGGTGTGCGTCAGACTTAGGAGATGGACAGGTTCAGCTAGATGTTGAAGCAGAGCCAGTGTATGCCGAGTCAGAGTATCCTTCCGACGGAGTTGAAGAGCAAACCGAAGCTTAGATGTGTTTCCCTCTGTAGTAGCTGATGAACATTAGAACTAGTTATCTTTTTATTCTTTAGTTAATGTCGGATTATCGTATTTGACAGTATTTTCTCTTATTATGGACTATGTATTTTATTCCTGTCTAGACCTGTTTTGTAATAAGGGCATGTTTGACCCATATTTTTATGTCTGGGATGATTATTTCTTATTCTGGATTGTCTTTCTATTCTTGCTATTATGATCGGGGACCTGTGATTGAGATTTTTCGTATTTGACCCTTAGCGTATTAGATTGAGAAGAAAAGAAAAAGAAAGAGATATAATAGTGTATATTTCTTCTCAATCTAATACGTCGCGGGCTTGTTCACGTTCCGATTCCCCGGTATTTTGGGAAACGGGGCGTGACAGGTTTTGGTGGTGGCCCATGCAGGTCTTGGTCCCGAGTCATCACTAGTAAGAATATGGTAGACAATTTAGATACATATCATATTTCATCCGTAAGACTATGATTAAGTTCTTATATTATTATCTTAATAACTATGTTTTAACTCCTATTTTCTAATATATAGTTTTGATTTTAACCCTAATTCTTTTATCCTCGTTTTTCTTCAGAATCATGGTGGGTACTCGTAGTAACGATAACCCGTCTAGTAGCAGTGCCCCACAGCCCGAAGTGGATTCCAACCAACTTCTGGCCATGATTCAGGGATTGGTTACCAATCAGCAGCACTTGGCGGGACAGCTTCACAGGGAGCCGCACCCCCAGCCTCCTCCTCGCGCAGAGTCTGGAGTTAGAGAATTTCGATATATGCGGCCTCCTTCCTTCTCCGGTGCCGAAGGACCTCTAGCGGCAGAGGAGTTCCTCAAGGTCACGGAGACCATTCTCATAGTGACTCACATCCCTCATGCTGAATGGGTGGATCTGATGGATATCCAGCTCACCGACACAGCTCGGATTTGGTGGACTGCAGAGAAGACTCACCTGGAGAGGCCCATTCCGTGGGAGGCGTTCACCGAGCGCTTCAACAGGAAATACTTTCCTCAGTCAGCTCGGGATGAACTCTTGCGAAGATTTGTTGAGCTCAAGCAAGGAGGGAGAACTGTAGATGAGTATGAGGCCGAGTTTTCGTCTTTGAGCCGATATGCTCCCCACCTGGTTACAGACCCGACGATTAGGAGGCATCAGTTCCAGAAGGGTCTGGACAAGTATATTAGGATGGCTCTGGCAGGTAGAGCTTTGGCTACTCATGATGCGGTACTAGATGCAGCACGGGAGATTGAGAGCGTGCATAAGGAGCCTGAAGATTCACACGTGATTCAGAGCAGGACACCAGCAGTGCAGGCCCGGAATGTCGAGCGTCCCCCTCCGAGACAGCAGCAGTCGGCTCCGCAGAGGCAGCAGTACTCCCAGCGTCAGCCATCTCAGCAGGCTCACCCTTATCAGCGTTCTGGTGTACAGACTCGCGGCCAGCCATCGGTGAAGTGTACTCATTGTGGCTACACTGGGCACACCCAGCAGGAGTGTCGTAGGCGTCTTCGTCTGTGCTACGCCTGTGGATCCCCCGATCATGTCAGCTGGAACTGTCCGTAGCGGCAGCAGGCCAGTTTGCCACCACCTCCAGTTAGGAGAGCTCTCCCCGCACCACCTCGACCAGCTCTGGCAGCACCGCCTCAGCCCAGACCCTATCCTCGGGCAGGGCCACTTCCTCCGCAGCAGCAGGCTTATCAGAAAGCACAGATGCAACAACCTCAGCGGCAGATGTTTATGATGTCAGCAGTCGAAGCTGAGGCGAACGACTAGGTTATTACTGGTAAGAATTGTTTATTCTAAGTTTTATTTGCATATGAACTTCTTAATTAGCATTAATTGATAATACCATGGTAGGATTGTTTATGAATATTAAGTTAGTTGCATTTACATCCTCCTAAATAGGCAAGGTTCTTGTTTCTTCCGTACCTGCTTTATCCCTCTTTGATTCTGGAGCCTCCCACCGTTTCTTGTCTCATCGATTTGCGAGTGCCCATTCTCTCCCTATAGCTCCTTTGACTACGGGCTGGAATATCAACACTGGTAGTGGCGTCTTAGTGGCATCCAGTGGTTATGAAGCCTGCCCTGTGGTTATCTGCGGGAGGGAACTCTTCGCAGATTTTCTAGTGATAGATTTGCCGAGCTTTGATGCGGTATTTGGGATGGATTGGTTGGGGTCGTTCTTTGCCACCATTGATTGTCGTCGTCGGAGCGTAGTATTCGAGATACCGAATCACCCGAGATTCGAGTTCACCAGTGGCAGCACATCGACCGGACCTGTGGAGTTCAGAGCTAGACCGAAGAAGGCGACGTTAGCTGTGATGCAAGTGGAATCTGAGAAACCAGTTGTAGTTCGGGAATTTGAAGATGTGTTTCCCGACGATATTTATGGATTGCCGCCTGTAGGCATCGAAAATTGCCGATAGGTCCCCACTCACAGCTCGGTGTTAACGATCGACGATCGAACGACGCTACCCAGTTCACAAGAGCTCAAATGACGCCGGTGAGCGACTAAAGCAAACCGACGGATTACGTGAGCCGACAGAACGTCAGAATCACGAGGATACAGGTTGACCGAAAACCCCGCGATCACCGCAATCGGACCAACGCCCGCTGTGCCCCGATCATCCCACGGATAATCCAACCATCGGGGCCTACAGAGCTCGCCGTCACGATTCCAACGCATCCGAAATCACTCAAATCCGAGTTCGGACGAAAAGTCAACGGCGGGACAGCGGCAGAACAACGGCACGACCCCGGGGCTGAACCGGGGACACCCAAACAAGTCTCGGCAGGCTCGAGACACCCCACATGGGGTGTCCCGGCCTTGGCCGAGACACCCCTATGGGGGTGTCCCGGCCTTGGCCAGGACACCCCTAGGGGGGTGTCTCTCCTCTTGGGGTGTCCATATGACCCCTATGTTCTCTCTTATGGCTATAAATAGCCCCCTTAGCCCTCTATTTGGAGGGGCTCTTGATTTTGCTCTGATTTAGCCTTGGTTTTGGGAGAAGAATTTCTGGTCTTGGGATTATCCTCGAGATCTGAAATTTCGGAGTTTGGAAGCGGCGAAGCCCTGCCGGATCGAGGAGTCTCCACCGTCATTCACCCCCTTTCCTTAGTGTTGCTCCTTAGCGGTGACACTAAGAAGAGCTATTATCTCGTTTTAGCCGAGATATACGCTTATAACCTCTAGATCTTGCGCGGATCGACGAGGTTCTGCTTCTATATCCCACGCGGATAGACGAAGCTCTGCCGGATTTTCCCGGAAGGATCTTGAAGAGTCGGCGGTCCACGGACATCGACGTCCCCGTCACAGGCCAACAACCCACGCAAGCGAGACCGTACCAAACCGGGCTCTCGTGTTTATTTTCGTTTAAGTTGTACCCCTTTGTTTTCATTTTATACTGTTGTAACGATCGAAGTTGTAACAGATATCAAAGTAATGAAAACAGCAACTTTTACCGGAAACAAGCTGGCGACCACAGTGGGAGCCACCGATCACGCTGCCGAGATCGGAGTGACGCAACCGGCCTTCAAGATCCGGGTGAATGAAGAGATCGAATACGAGTTCGATCAGCAGAAGTATGAAGAATACCTCTCCTCCTCCTCCTCCAGATCTGCCTCTCCGCACCGGCGTAGGAAGAACTCATCTCCAAAAAGGGCTTGCGAGATCTCCAACTCCTCAATTCAAGACCCCGCCGTCGCTGCTGCTACACTTGCACCACACAACGGCCTTGCGTCGATCAGTGTGGTCAAGAACGTAGATCCAACAGCACCAAAGGCAATGGGTGATGCTGCTCCAACTCCATCAAAAAGGGCGATCCAAAGACGCCGCCAACGCCTCGCTCAACAGCTCGCCAGGGCTAAGGAGTCGAAAGATGGAGTGCGCTATGCAGAGGATCTGAAGTCGAGGCAGCGGCAAGAGCAACGGCAAGCAATCAACCTCCCCTCCAAAACGGAAGCAAGTGAGTGGATCCGCGTCAAGAGGAACCGCTCCACGCTCGAGGAGCGAATCAAGAAGCGCCGTGCCCTACTCGCACATGCCCGACTCCTCCTAAAGAAGGCGGAAGAGATGCAGCAAGAAACGGTGGTCAAAACACCGTCCAAAGGCAAATCGGTGTGGGTTCCTAAATCGACGCCAATACTTCCAGCAAAGAAGGGCAAGATTGTCGCCCAGAGTTCAACCAAATCAGAGCCTACTCCTCCTGTACCGGCACCCTCAACAGGGCCAGGTAAGAAAGGGGATCATTCAAGATCCCAGGTTCCTTTGACGAGTCGCCTCGGTCCCCTACCGGAGAACCGGGGAAGAATACCCGTCAAAGAACGGCTGTGACCATTGAAAGGTCCCCAAATTAAAAACCAGACCGGGGGTGGAATCAATCCCCCCAAGAATATTGACAAAGGGAAAGCCCCTATCACCGACCGCACTGAATTGCGAGTCGAGCTGAAAGAGCCCGTTCGGTTTCTACGCTCTCAAAAGCGTAAAATTGAACGGGCCACTCTTGAAAAATCTAACCAATTTTTGCATTCCCAAAGGGAAACACACTCGTCTGAGGATGAGCGTGTTATACCGAGGGACATCCACCAGCACTCCGTAGGTTGCTCCAGCTATCAAGCTGATGAGCTGTACTACAGGGCTGGGGGTGTGGAAAAATCTCGAAAGAGGTACATGCAGGAGTCCCACTGCCCGTGTGCCAACATTATCAAGGCAGTGCTGTCCGAGTGTTGCTGTGCTCAGACCCCAACAAGAATCTCGGTGTTCGAGAGACTCTCCAAGCCGAAGCGTTTCCACAAGAAGAAACCGCTCCGCCGAGAGGATGAATACTCGAAAGTGTCAGTCAACATGACCGGCAGAGGGGGATCAACACCACGTCTCAACTTGGATCAGCTTGCCGAGGCATCCCGATGCATGACGTGGTTACGGTCGGGAACCATCAAGCGAAAGAATTACCCAAGAGTACATAAGGGACTTTCCCTAGAAGAAGAAGAATCCGATGCTGATTCTGATACCTGCTCCGCCGTCGCATCCGACGACACAACTTCAAGTACGGGCCGACCTTATGAATCGCTCATGATCAGCGCCGAACAAGTGTCGAAGATACTTGAAGAAGCCCTGGCCAAACAAAAGGAGAGCTTCAAATTTGAAATGGAGATGGCCATGCAGCAGATGAGGGAGATGCACGACCAACAGATCGCGGCAATGACGGTTCACCAAGGAGAACCAAGTCAACGCAATCCAGAGGAGCATGAACGGGAAGGGGATAATGTCAACATCCCTCCTGTCAACACCAGCACTGGGGGTGGTCCCGCAGAGGATAATGCAAAAGAGGACCATGTCACCTCACCTCGAAGCCACTCGAAGACCGAGATGAGTGAGGACAGGAAGATGAAGGACCTGGAGAGCAAAATCAACGCCTTGATGAGTGTTCAAGAGGTAAAAAGGTCTGGTATACCCTGCCCCTATCCAAGGGAGTGGGAATCGATCCCATATCCGACAAAGTTTAATCTGATTAACTTTACGCCGTTTGATGGGAAGGGTTCCCCTACCCAGCATTTAATCTACTTCAAGTCTCATTTAGGAATCATTTCCGGAAATGAGCCCCTCATGGTGCGGTCATTCGTCGGCACTCTTCGCGGAGCTGCCTTCGATTGGTACCGCCGTCTCAAGCCTGGGAGCATTAACGGCTGGGATGACATGGAGGACATGTTCCTAACAAACTTCTTTGATGATGATACCGAAGTTTCAATCGGCACGCTGTTCGATGAAAAACAAAAGAACGGCGAGACGGTTGAAAACTTCGTGAAGAGATTCCGCAACAAGGCTATGAATTGCAGGGATCCGGTCAGCGAGGATTTCATCCTCGAGACTTGCCACAACAACCTCACGCTCGACATCCTCGAAGCCATGGGAATGGCGCCGTCCAAAACCTGGAAGGATTTGAAGATGCGGGGAGAGTGAGCCGAACGATTCCTCAAGAGGAAGAAAGCGGAGAGAGGACAAATACCTAATAATGCCCCGCAACCAAATTTTACCCCCAAGGGTAAAGGGAAGGCGCACGCAAATGCGGTGGTCGCAAATCAAGTCTTTGAAGTACAAGCACAACCGCAACAGCCACAGCAGCCGCAGCAGCCGCAACAGCAACAACAGAGGGCGCCTCAACAACCCAGGTGGCAACAACAGCCCCAGAAGCAAAAGGTTGGAGAGCCGAGGTTCCCAAAAGTCTACTCATTCAAAGAGGATGAAATACCGGGTATTTTCAAATACCTCGTGGAGAACAACAAGATCAAGCTGCCGCCGATTCAGGATCAAGAAGATGCCAAGAGGGTCAACGATCCGAAATACTGTGCATTCCACCGAGCGGTGCACCATCCTACCAAGGTGTGCTACGCTCTCAAGGATAAAATTCAGGCCCTAATCGACGTCGGGGTTATTACTATGAAGCAGCCCAAAGAGAAGAAGGTGGGCGCAAACACCGTATCCATTAGCTTCGGATCTGTTCCCTCGAGTTGGTTCCAACACGAGTCGGTGATCAAAGCGGTGGTGAGGACGGTGAATGATGATCCACACCAGCAGCGCCAGAAAGGGCTTGTGCCACACACAGCCCCAAATGGCGAGATCTTATGGGTTCATCCAGACTTGATCGCAGATGAACAGTGGGCCGGGACCTCTTCCACAAAGAACAAGAAGAAGTCGAAGAGGAAGGGCAAATCGTGCTATGGTGCTTCTGCCATACCGGGGGTGGATGATGACAAAATTCCAACCTTCCCATTTTCTGAGGGCGAGCAAGAAGCTTTTGTAACCCGAAGCGGGAACGAATATCATTTCAAGTATCCGGAGGCTACCGAGCAGTTGGGTACCAAGACCCCACCTTCCAAGACGCTGTCAGAACTGGGGATTTCAGCAATTCCCCCAACACCTGCGGTGGCTACGGAGAGAATCCCACAGAAGGATAAAGGAAAAGAGCCTGTACGTCAAGAAGCTCAGAACCCGAGGCAATCTCGATTCAATCACCCGATTGGGCGAGACAAACCGGGGAATACGAGCTCTCCACCTCACTTCGACATTATGGCACAATTGGCCAACATCCCGGCTCGCATAACCCTGTACGAGTTGCTGCGATTGTCGAAGGATACCCGGAAAGCACTACAAGAAGCCTTGAGTGATTCCGAAGCCTTCTTGACTCGAATCAAGCCATCTTACGAAGAACCAGAGTCATCAGCTCAGCATTGCAATCTGGCGGCGCATCACTTCCCCTGCATCTCTTTCACCAAAGAAGATATACAGACGAAGAACTCAAATCATGATAGGCCCCTGTATTTCACCGGGCATATTGGCTCCAGCGTTGTCAACCGGATCCAAGTCGATCCGGGTTCCGCTGTTAGCATCATGCCATTCCGATTGATGCATCATCTCAGAATCCCGACTAGCAAATTAGCGTCCACTGGCACGACAATTTATGGATTCAACACCAGCGGGTCTAGGCCCTTGGGGAAGATCCGAATTAAGTGCCAGATCGGGGATTTGAGGTCGGAGGTCACTTGTTATGTGATTGACGCGGAAACATCCTATAATTTACTGTTGAGTCGACCTTGGATCCACGGTAACCTTATAGTCCCGTCAACTCTACATCAGTGCTTTAAATATGTAGGCACAGATAATGAAGTCAAGACGGTGGTCGCGGATAAGCAACCGTTCAAAGGATTGGAGAATTATTTCACCGATTCCCTTTTATACGGCGCTGAATCCGATACTGAACCATCGGCCCAAGGAACGGACAGCGGTGATGAAGCTGATACCGAACCAGGGCTTGATTACGATGGCGGTTTTGTTTTAAACGACATTGTACCCATTGTAATCAATCTTGACGATGATGAATCATCGGAAGGTAGTTGTAATTGGCAACTTGCCGAAGAACTATCAATAAACGATGATTTAGAGTACTCGACGGGTCTTGATGATATCACCAACGAACTCTATGCTAACCCTGATTTATATATGCCTCTTCAATCATTTTGTTTGACGAAGAAGCAGGTACACGACCCTTGTGGAACAACGCTCATCATCCCCGCAGGGATTGGGGGTGGGAAGGAGGTCGTCTACGGCAAAGGAAGAACATCTCCGATACCCAACCATTTCTTGGAAGAGGAAGACGACGATGATAAACCAGCCCGTCATCTATCCAAATACGATGCGAAAGCACGCAACATGATGGAAATGCACGGGTATGACTTCAAGATCGGAGAGGGTCTTTTCTTTGGTCGAGGTCCACGGGTTCTACCCCGGATGGCCTACGTACCGAAGGGAAAACCCGATAATTATTATCGCCACAAAAGAGGTCTAGGCTATGTCTCGTCAGATGATAAGTGTGGCTGGCAAATCATTGACCAAATTGCTAACAAGACTAGGAAGGGATATTCTTCCGACTCTTCGGGTTGGGATTCCGACGCTAGTCTTGGTGAAGTGTTCAAGAAGCTAATGTCGAACATGACTACGGTCGATCCAGCGACAATGGAGGAAGATGATGAGATGCCGACATGGGAAGACCCGTGGGTTCATCACTTAAGCATGCAGTATGGCGATAGGTTCGAGCAAAGAGAGCCTCCTACCGAAGATCAAGTCGTCCAGGTGAATATGGGAACTGAGGAGAATCCAAAGCCAATATTCATCAGCGACAGCCTCCTACCTGAGGAGAAGGAGGAGTTGATTTCTCTTATCCAGGAGTATATTGACGTATTCGCCTGGAATTATGAAGACATGCCAGGTCTCGATCCAAATATAGCGGTGCATCGTCTCAACATTAAGCCGGAGGTCAAACCAGTCAAACAACAACAACGACGGTTTCGTCCGCAAATGATGGAAGCGATCGAAGCTGAAGTCAAAAAGCTCGTTGATTCGGGATTTATCCGAGAGGAGCAACATCCCGAATGGCTTGCCAATATTGTTCCGGTCCTAAAGAAGAACGGGAAGATCCGGATATGCATTGACTTCAGGGACCTCAATGCTGCTTGCCCAAAAGATGACTTTCCTCTCCCCATCACGGATGTTATCATCGACAACACGTGCGGGTTTGAGAGGATGTCCTTTATGGATGGTTTCTCTGGTTACAACCAGATAAAGATGCATCCAGATGATGAGAAGCACACCGCATTCAGAACGCCTCTCGGTGTCTTCTGCTACACAGTCATGCCCTTCGGCTTGAAGAATGCAGGTGCTACATATCAGCGAGCTATGTCGAAGATCTTTCAGGAACATCTCCGAAAGACCGTCGAATGCTACGTGGACGATCTGGTCGTGAAAAGTCGTGATAAGAAAGATCACATCAAAGACTTGAAGACCATGTTCGACTTGATGCGGGCCCATCAATTAAAGATGAATCCTACCAAGTCTTTCCTCGGAATGGCTAGTGGAAAATTCCTGGGGTTCGTCGTCACCACCAAAGGTATTCACATTGATCCGGACAAAGTGAAGGCGATCAATGAATTGCAACCTCCGAGAAACCTCAAAGAGCTCAGAGGACTGCAAGGGCGATTGGCTTATATCCGTCGGTTTATCTCGAACCTATCGGGAAAATGCCAACCATTCTCCAGGCTCACAAAGAAGGGCGTGTCATTCGTATGGGACGATGCTTGTCAAAAGGCATTCGAGAATATCAAAGAATATCTCTCGAAACCTCCCGTACTCGTTGCACCGAAATCGGGCAAACCGTTCTTGATTTATGTCAAGGCGACGAGCCACTCATTAAGTGCATTGCTTGCACAAGATGACGATAACGGTCACGAGCAGGCGGTGTATTACTTAAGCCGAACTATGGTGGACGCGGAATCTCGATATCCTATGATTGAGAGAGAATGCCTCGCCTTAGTGTTCGCCATCCAGAAGATGCGGCATTACTTGGTGGGACAAACCATCTATGTCATCTCCAAAGTTAACCCGGTCCGAGTATTCATGACTCAACCGGCTTCCATGAGCTGGCGATTAGCGAAGTGGGCTTTACTCTTGTCCCAATACGATCTGCACTTCAAACAGCAGAAGTCAGTAAAAGGACAGGCCATCTGCGATCTCCTGGCATCTAATCCAACGACGGACGCCGCCGAGATATATGACGATTTACCTGATGAAACCCACGAAGTCAATGCAACTTCACACCAACAAGTGTGGCGTTTGTACTTCGATGGCGCTTCACGGGCAGCTAATGCCACAAGTACTCCTGGATGTTCTAAGGTCTCCTCCGGAGTTGGAGTGGTCTTAGTTTCCCCAGGAAAACATGTGATGCCTCGAGCCTACTCATTAACTGAGCCGTGCTCGAATAACGTAGCAGAGTATAACGCACTGATTATAGGACTCAATTTCGCCAAGGAGCTGGGGGTTGAGTATCTCGAAGCTTTCGGCGATTCTCAACTAATCGTCAAACAGGTCCAAGGGGAATATGAAGTTCGAAGTCAGGATTTGCTACCATACCACAAGATGGCGGTGGAGCTAGCGGAGTCGTTTGAAGGATTCTTCATCGAGCACGTTCCGTGGTTGCAGAACACCTACGCAGATGCGTTAGCAGCTTTAGCCGTATCTCTGGCGCAGCCACCCGGGACAGAACAATTTGTTACGGTAGGAACTCACCAACTCTTAGTGCCGCTTCACGATGAAAATAGCAGGGAAGAAGAGGTTCAGGAGGCGCACACAACTCAGGCTGAGTATGAGCCCCGGGATTGGCGCTTCCCCATCATCGACTACGTCCTACACGGAATCTTGCCAGAAGACTGTAGGCTGTCTAAAAATCACAATGGATAGTTAATCCCCCATCAAACACCGATGATGGAAGTTACAATCTGACGACTTCCAGAAGGCTACAATTTGAAGACTTTCACGTAGATCGCTGAAGATTACAATCTGACGACCTTCACGACAACTGATGAAAGCTCTAATCAACGGCCTTCACATGACAGAAAGAGACTACAAATCGACGGTCTCTTCAAATCAAGCTGCAGAAGTCCTCCCCGCGCAACAGCATCAAAATTGAGAGGTTATCCTTGTGATATAACTTCAAAACGCCGAGTTACGGCCCAACTCTGCGTTTCTGAGATCAAAACGCAGAGTTAAGCTCTAAAACAGCACGACTTGTGCGTTTTCAGCCTTTAAACAGGCCCAACTCTGCGTTTTCAGCCCAAAACGCAGAGTTAATCTCTAAAACGGCACGATCTGTGCGTTTTCATCTCAACTGTGCGTTCAGCCATTAAAAGACCACCAACTCTGCGTCCCAGAGTTCATCACACAGCACGGCCTGTGCGTTCAACCATCAACTCTGCGTATCAGAGTTCGGCACGCTGCACGGCCTGTGCGTTCCAACTCCCAACAAGTGCCCAACTCTGCGTCTCAAGCCTTAGACGCAGAGTTAAGGTCCAGAACGCCAATTTAGGCGTTTGACTCGTTCAAAGCACGAATTGAACAGTTCCAGGAACCGTTTTCCCCCCCACGTTCTGAGGGATTTCCGCCCCACTTAGGAGCAGATTAAGGGAGTGGTTACCACCTGTAACCCCCTATAAATATCAAGAACTCAATTGAGTTAAGGGGGAGGAGGGGGATCTCATCAACGGATCGGATTTTCTCATCAACAAGGGAGATTCGGTCAAGAGATTGGTTTTTTTTGGGATCTGAAGCTTGGCAGCAAAGAAGAGCCTTCATCCTTCGGCTAGGATTTTGGAGATCGGCAACAGGAGCCTATTCGGCCTTGGCTTATTAACCGAACTTTCGGTTTAAATCAACTCTTTCATAGAGTTTCAAACTCGATCTGAGTTATCAACTCGTCCAGAGTTTTAAAACTTGCTTTGCAAGTTCTTCTAAAACTCGGTCAGAGTTTCAAACTTGCCCTGCAAGTTCTTCTAAACTCGGTCAGAGTTTTAAGACTTGCCACGCAAGTTCTCCACAGCGTCAAATCGTGAGGAGAAGACCACGTTCCAGTGAATCAAGACGTTCGGATCGTCAACGGAGAGCAAACTCGACGCGATCAATCGAGGGAGGCACTCCATCGTCACCGTGAAGAACCCAGAATTAAACAAAGGGGAGAATCAAATTCATTCTCCTCTCTTTTGTAATCGGAATCCAAATTGTAATCGATTTTGAGAGAATACAAGTCAAATTTTCTTTCATTGTCTTTTTACTGCAAATTTCCAACAAACAAAAGATGGCGACTCTGCTGGGGACTAGCTTCTATGACGAAGAAGTGGTGGTGCAATCTGACGTCAACCTCGCTGGAACAACGGTCGAAACTCTGATCATCGAGTTCGATCAAGCCAAGTTTGAGGAGGCCCTCTCCTCTGGATCCCTTAGCCACGAAGCTATGCGCAAGATCCACAAAGTTTCCGAGGAGACTAAAGCTCCAGTTGCGGTCAACTCATCTAAAGACTTTCTCCCATGGGGGTTGCACTGTTCATACAGTCCCCTCCCTAAAGGAGAAGACTTAGCTTCGGCACAATTCCCAAAAAGCCGATCCTCCAATCAACGCGAACTCCGCGTTTGCGAGCCTCAACACGAGCTCTGCATAAGCCAAGCTAAACGAAGCCCTCAGGAGTGTGTTTCCCAAATAAAACGCAGCCTTCAGAGGTGCGTTTCAACATCAAAACGCAGACCGCAAAACTGCGTTGATCTGGTAGAACGCAACTCTCAGGAGTGTGTTCAAGATCCAAAACGCAGACTTACGAACTGCGTTAACCAACAAAAACGCAACCTCCAAAGGTGCGTTTCATCAACAAAACGCAGGCTTACAAACCGCGTTAACCAACAAAAACGCAACCTCCAAAGGTGCGTTTCATCAACAAAACGCAG
>BQKN01000628.1:335773-371449 GCA_022839385.1 Asparagus kiusianus
TTGTTCACGTTCCGATTCCCCGGTATTTTGGGAAACGGGGCGTGACACCTACACTGGATGTCGTATCGTCAGAAGCCAACGCAGAGCAAGCATCTGACGTTTCATCGTCGGAGGACCGTGACCTCCTGGGTCTAGGTCTGACAGTTCTAGACCGCATCCAAGTCATGCGCTATGATACTTCTGCAAAAGGCTCAGGATTGAAGTGTCTCGAGGACTTGCCTTTGTCGGCCATGTTGATAGTTACTCGAGGGAACTCGTCACCTAAGCCGATTGGCCTTCTTCTGCAAAAACGCCTGGTGTTTGGTTCGGATGTTTCAATAAAGATTCGTTCAAATATTGAGACCCTCCGGGGAGCAGTCCCATGGCAGCTGCATTCTGACAACACTGCCTTGATGATTTTCACACATGGATAACGAGAGTCCGTCTCTCGGGTATTTCTCTTCCGAGACTTATTCATACCCCCAGCTTGATAGTATAACTCATTAGCCTGATGACCAGAGCAATCCATCGTATGTTGGCACGACCTCCCAGGTATAACGTCATCATCAAACGAACTTGTTTCCTTCTAGGGATATAACGCTTCATTGGCGTCTCCAAGAGTCACTCGTTTGGATTTACGCCTTCATAAGTGTGAAACTCCAACGGGCTCTTGAACTTCGACTCGCAATCCGATGCGGTCGGTCGTAGGGGCTTTCCCTTTGTTATTATTAGGGGAATTAGTATGACCCCCAGTCTGAATGGTCGTTTAGGAGCACTTTAATGGTCCCAAACGCTCCTTAACAGGTGCTTTACCTCGATCTTCGGGGAGAGGACCAAGGCGGTCTTTCAGAAGAACTCTGAATTTGGTGAGATCCACGCTACCATATAGCTCCATCGGAGGTACAGGGATAGGGGAAATGGGATCTGAAGTTGACGAAGGCCGAATGGTAACTTCGTCCACTTTTGCCTTAGTCGCTGACTTCGCCTTCGGCCTCCACACTTGTTTATGTTTGGGCGATTTTTTAATCGCCTCTTCCTTTTGCATTTCTTGAGCTTTTCGCACAAGAAAGCGGACGTGCGCAAGTAATACGTGACGCTTCTGGATTCGCTCCTCAAAAGTAGATTGGGTCCTTCTGACGCGGACTCATTCATCCTTCTCTGCTTTGGAGGAGGGGTTGTTTGATCGCCGTTGTTTCTCTTGGCGCTTCCTGGATTTCAGATCCCTATCATAACGGATCCCGTCCATTGGCTCCAAAGCCTTAGCCAGTTAACGCGCAAGGCGTTGGCGTTGCCTTTGGCGCGCTCTTTTTGATAGAGTCGGTGCGCTTTCCACAGCTATCTTTTTGGCAGAGGGGAGGTCCAGATCTACAGCTTCGACTCCGTTGGGCGTTAAAGGGACGTCATGAGGTGTAAGTGCAGTGGCGGTGAGTGAATCTTGGATCTTCGAGCCCGAAGTCCGATAAGCGTTCCTGGAAGAGGAGGTCTTCCTACGCCTGCGAGGAGAGGCAGATCTAGAGGAGGAAGAGAGATACTCTTCAAACTTCTGCTTATCGAATTCATATTCGACCTCTTCGTTCACCGGGATATTGATCGTAGGTTGTGTCACGACAGCCTCGGCAGAGAGCCTATTGGCTCCCAGTGTGGTCGCCAGCTTGTTTGGGGAGAAAGTTGATGATTTTATTATCGTATTCATTACAACTTCAAACGTTATAATGAAAGGAAAAAGTTAGTCTTTTTATAAGACCCTTACACAATGAAAACAAAAAAAAGTAAACTTTCGTCAAACAGCACAACGGACGTTTATCCTCCACTGCTTGCGTGGATCTTGGCCGGTGACGGGGACGTTGATATCCGTGTACTACTAAGCGATCAGATAGAATCCGGAGCTTCGTTGATTTGCGAAGGAATTAAGAAACTGAAGCAATTATCTCGGCAAGCGAGATAATCACTCTTCTCGAGATCACCGCAACGGGGCAATCTCAAGGATAAGAAACGGGAACTGCAGATCTGATGAACTCTTCTTCTTCGTGTTAAAGAACTCGCTCCGATCTCCTCCTCTCTTTTAAAATTAGTGCTCCTTCAGTCTTCAGTTCAGCAGGGCTTCGCCAACGCTCGAGAATTACAGATCTCAAAAAATGAAGGCCTTAGGGCTGTATTTATAGGCTTCAGGAGCCCTGTGTTCGGATAAGAACGATCGATCCACTCTTATCTTTAGTTATAACCAATTAACCACGTTCTTGGATGATATTCTATCAGTTAAAACAAATATAGGCGGTTAACGATCGAAAAATAGCTTTAAACTACTAAAATTCAGTTTTTCGGGTCTGCGGACACCCGTGGGTGTCTCGGCCAAGCTTGGGCCGAGACACCTCTTGGTGTCTCGGCCAAGACACTCATGGGCGTCTCGGCTAAGCCTTGACCGAGACACCTCTTGGTGTCTCGGCCGAGGTTTGGCCTGAACTTTGATTCGCGCGTTTTGTCCGTTTCCACCGTAACTTCATCGTCCGATCTTGGAATTACGCGGTTCAAGATGCGTTGGAAATCTAACGAGGAGATCTACAAGCTCTCATGGTTGAATCACATGTGAAGTAGATGGGACACGAGGGGTTCTTCGTCTTTTGTAAGTGATGTGCAGCTCCCGATCCATTCGTGTTTTCGTTGTTCCGAAATTCTGTTGCTTTGCTTGGTCCGTCGACTCACTTCATACATTTGTCATCGTCAAATGAGCTTTTGTGACTTGAATAGCGACATTCATCGTCTTCTCTCTATCTCGAGCTGCATGCGGGGACCTATATGTAATTTTTGACGCCTACAACTGGGATGGATGCGAATCTGATGGTAGCCACTCTTAAGATCAATATTAGAAGAGATGGTGGCTCCAGACCTTAAATCAAGCATATCATCCAACTGGCGTATGGGGAAACGGTACTTCACCGTGATCTTGTTAATTGCGCGGCTATCCACACACATACGCCATGTTCCATCTTTCTTGGGCATCAATAAGGCGGGGACCGCATGAGGACTCATGCGTTCTTTCACAAATCCTTTCTTCAACAGCTCATCAACTTGCCTCTTCAGCTCTGCATGCTCATTAGGGTTCATATGATAGTGAGGCAAATTGGGAAGGGTTGCTCCCGGGACTAAATCAATTGCATGTTGGATATCATCGGGGGTAACTGGTCCGGGAGGTCCTCAGGGAAGACATCAAAGTATTATTCCAACACAGGAACAGCTTTTGGGGGAACTACATCGGCAATATCCTTGGGAGCTTCTCTAGTGGTGAGGGCGAAAATGGGAGTTCCATTGGCCAGTTCACGATCAATCTCTTTGGTTCCAATCAGGTTAACACTACGAGAAGACTTGTCTAGATCGGGCTTCTTGTCACCACTTTTCAGTTGAACTGGAAGGATCTTGACCTTCTTCTCGTCATGCTCGAACATGTTGGATTGCCAAAAGATATGAACGTCGTTATCAAATAGCCATGCTCTCCCAAGAATAACTTGACCCACATCCATCTTCAGAACATCGCACCAAACATTGTCCTTGTAAATAGCAAATTGAAGGGGAACCAAACATCTCTCTTGGACATGAAGTGCGGTGTCATTAATCCATGACGCCTTATATGGATTTGGATGGGGTACAGCCTTAAGGCCAAGCTTGGCGATCACAGCTGAGAAGACCACATTAATACAGCTTCCATTATCCACAATCACTTTGCAATTCTTATCTCCAATCTTTGTGAATGTGTGAAAGATAGAGGTACGTCTCCAATCATCAACAATTTTGGGTTAGGAGATGGCACACCTAACAACAGATATAGTAGGGATTTTGATTTGTCTAAGGCAACCTAGGACAGTATCATCGACGTCATCCTCAAAATCATCAGTATCATCGTCAACTTGATGGACAAACTCGTCGTTGTTAAGTTCGGGTTCATATTCAAATTGGCCATCGATGATAGCAACCTTGTGACGGGTCAAAAAGTTTGCAGAAACATGCCCATACCCTTAGCATTTGTAGCACTTGACGTGAGGACAGGTCTTGGAGAAATCTCTCCGGCTCCTTACCCTTGAGGTCGACTTTAGACTAGGAAGTGCTAGGGTTAGATCGACTCAGAGGCTGACTGGAGGTAGTGGCATGGGAAGACTGGGAGGAGTAAGTTCTAAAATCCTGACTCCTATGGGATTTGGCTTCATCTAAATCTTGAACTAATGCGTAAGCTTTCTCAATGGTGTCTACTCCTCTAGCAAAGAGTCAGGCTTGGAGGCCATTTCTCAACCCAGCTCTAAACTTTGATAAGACTTTCATCGATGTCTCTTGCTCAATGGTGCTGCATCGAGTAAACAATTCGTCAAAGTGCTCAACATATTCTTTCGCATACTTGGTTCCTTGAGTGAGACGATGCCACTTGTCTAATAATCTATGATAAAACGATGGTGGGAGGTACTTCCGTTTCAGTTCATCGACCATTTCTCACCAAGTTGTAAACGATAATTCACCTCTAATATGCCTTAGCGTTTCGAGGTTGGACCAATATTGGCAGGCGCGTTCGGTGAGTTTCATAGCTACAAATTTGACCTTTCGGTGTTCCGTCAGGGCGTACCAATCAAAGTAACGATCCATGTTCTTCAACCACTCTATGAATGCCTGTGGGTCGAGCTTGCCATCAAAGGTTGGTACGCTGACCTTAATGCTCCTCAAGTATTGCGCATCCGGATCAGGTACAGGTTGATGTGGGGGTCGATGAGCGAAGTGCCTATAACCTTGGCCTTGCGGTGGTGGGGCGATGGGTCCAAAGCCTTGATCGTGCGGCAGAGGAGTTGCAACACGTGCTTCTTCGAGCCTTGCTAATCTCTCGTTGTTGTCATTCAGGGTCTCGCGGGTAGCTCTACTCTCCTGGGTTAAATTATCTATTTGTGCTGCTAGTTTAGCGAATTTCTTAAGGAGTTCAGACTCTATACTACCTGACATGCTTGACTCACTAGTTGACTCACTTGACTCTCCCAATCGATAGGGTAAACCTGTGCGAGTGGGCATGCACTACAGCTAATGAGATGACTTTTTTTTAAGACTCAAAAAAATTCCTAACCTAGAACCACGCTCTGATACCAAAAATGATGAGAAACAATATAATGCAGGTACAAAGATCAACGACAGTAATGTTTCGCTAAATCAGCGATCGATCTAGGCAGGAAGTTCAAGAAGAAAATGAAGCTTTCGATGGCTTTTAAGAAAAAAAATTGCAAGTGTACTAAGTTCAGACCTTTCTAAATTATTCAGATAATCAATGTAATAATTTCTTCTCTTAATACAGATCGACTCGTAATATTAGATCAGCAAAAATACTTGGCAACAGAATCGTTCACTCACTAATCAAACGGAATACAGCACAATCGCAACTGAGGTTATAGTGAGAGTCATGACCAGGGCCGCTTTCTTGCTGCGTTTCCATCTTCTTCTGTTAGTTTGGACTGCGATATCTCCGGAAGAGGGCAAAAAAGGCCTGTTGATTGCTGAGATCAACTGTGATTCGTGTAATGCCTCCTCTTTATGATCCTTATAGAGCTCAAAACTATGTCGCATATTTCAAGTCCTACGTCTATGCTAACCCACATGAAGGCTTTTACTCCTTTGCTGGAAATAAAGTAATTCCAGTCATAGGTGTTCTCTTCACAGTCATGATATTCTTGCAGCAGAGATTTGGTTGTGGGTTCTTTATCCCACAGATATGTTAGCTTGACTCGGTCATGGTGACCAAATCAACAATTCTCAGTAGAGAGAATTGTGGAACGTGAAAATGTGGAAGGGTTGTTCAGAGAAAATCTCTCATTGGGGCGGATCTGGGGGTGGAGTTAGTGGGTTCAGCCCCTATAAATGGATGAATAATTCTCCTTGAGAAATGGCAACAAAGAAAGTGAAAAACCTCTTACCCTTTAGCAGAACCCCCCTCAAAATCTGTTCTTCCTTCTTCCCTGAGAACAAATACTGGTATCAGAGCCCGTAGATCTCATCGTCGCCCGCTTCGAGCTCTGCGTCAATCGGCCACCTCGACGACTCTGCTGTGACGTTCGATCGACGACGACGACGACAAATCCGCGCCGATCTCAACGCAATCGTCTACATCCTCGGCGATTAAGAGAGAGATTTCAGCCGCCCCTTGCAATTTTACGGCGTCAACCCTAGCTCCTAGCTCGAGATCATTTTTTTAACAGTGACCGTAGGGCACGAGTGGAGCACTCGTTTTCTCAAGAGTCGAGTTACAAAGCCAGACCCAATACCCCACAACCAGCAAAGCCCATCTATTTTTTTGAATCAAAGCCAAACCTTTCCATCTTTATTCATTGAATCAAAGTCAGACCCAGTCACAAGGCCCACGTTCACTCAACAATCCTCTTTCACTTGCTAAAGTCAGCCATTTCCATTAAAAAAATCAGCCAGTTATAGTTGTCTTGATCCAGTGGAATCCAACGATAGCATCAGATCATCTCCAAATCCGGTCAGAAACGACGACAAAACTTCGACAAGTGCTGATCCAATCAACTCCGCTGAGTGACAATCTCGCACAAATTGGAGTCTCTTTCATCAACTCGAAACAATCAGGTTCATTTTAATTTTTAATTTATCTAACTTTATTATTTTTTAGTATAATTGTCAAAATATCAACCTTATACATATTTAAAATTGAATTTAGTTTTAGTTCTTTACCAAATGGCTAGTAAACTTGTTCTATCAAAACTAGGGAAAATTGACAAATTTAATGGCAGTAATTATGATATGTGGCATAGAAAAATAGGATATGCTCCTATTCATGACAACATTGATGATGTAATTGAAACCGCTGCTCCAACCCTTACTGATAAATCAACACCTGAAGAAAAGAAAGGGTTTGAGCAGTGGAAGTCGAAAGACAAAAAGGCGAAAAGCCTTATGCTCATGTTCATGGAAGATAATTTAATCAAAGTTTTTAAAACTTATAAAACTTCTATGGACATGTGGAATGCAATAAAAGAAAAATATGACACTGCTTCTGAAGTTAATATTCAACTCCTCTTGCATAAGTATAATTCTTGTCGTATGCAAGAGGGAGACAATTTCGTAGAACATATAAATAAAATGATTGTCATGGCTAAGGACTTATCCACTGCTGGGACCGAAATCCCGGAAAGAATGCAAGTGGCAACCATTTTGAATAGTCTTCCCCATTCACTTGTTGTGGCTACCACCACATTAAGAATGAATCATGTCATTAAGTCTATCATTGATCTTCCTATGCACCTAGCGATAGAACAGGACTTAATAACCAGTAGGAAGGAACCAGAACTGAATATGGTGCAGCAGGAACTGAATTATGTCCGCCAGAGGTATAATACTGGAAGCTATAAAAACCCTGATCCTAGTAAACCACAACCGCGAGGACCGAAATCGTAACAGTTCAAGAGAAAAAAAGTACCCCGCGGAGCCTGCTACAATTGTGGAAAGTTCGGGCATTTCAAGCCCAATTGCCCATAAGGTGAAAAGCAGGAGAATAATGGAGGCTATAAGCATCCAGAACAATGGGGTACTAGCAAAAGAGAATTCGTCGGTGTGACGGAATGTAATGCTGTGATGACGGATATTAGTGGTTGGTAGATCGACTCCGGTGCAACTAGGCATATCGCAAAGGACAAGAAAGGAGGCATAGAATTCACCGAGCTTAAGAAAGGAGAACAAAGAATCTATATGGGAAATAATACCTATCTTGATGTAGAAGGTATTGGTTCATATAGATTGGATCTTGGGGACAGCATTCTTGTCCTCAAAGATGTGTTTTATGCGCCAGGAATTCGGCGCAATCTGATCTTTGTTCCCAGCTTGATGAAGAAATGATTAAAAGTTAGGTTCTATAATAACAGGGTTTCTATAAACAAGAATAATAAAGTGTATGCTATGGGAAAATATGTGCTCGAGCATGAATTATGCATTCTTCCAATAGTTTGTAATAATTCTGATAATGAAATTTCGAATTTGAACTACTTGTCCTGTTATATTTCTGAGTCTGAATTGTGGCATTCTAGATTAGGACATACTAGTATTCAAAAATAAAAAAAATTATCAGAATGAACTTGCTTCCTACACTATCTAATGTTCAATTGCCATCTGTGAACATTGTTTAACTGGTAAAATGACTAGAAAACCTTTTATTGGTGGACAAAGAGCCAATGAACTTTTAGGGTTGATACACTCGGATATTTGTGATCCCCTAAGTGTCAAAACTCATAATAATAAAGAATATTTTATTACTTTTAAAGATGATTATTCCAAGTTTGCACACGTCTATCTAGAAAATTAGAAGCTTTTGACTGCTTTAAGAGATATAAGACAGAAGTTGAAAACCAACTTGGATTGAAAATCAAAATTCTGAGAGTTGATAGAGGTGGAGAATATAATTGTAAATAATTTGAAAGTTATTGTATTCAACATGGAATTAAAAGGCATACGACAATGCCATATACGCCACAACAGAATGGTGTTGCTAAAAGAAAAAACAGAACATTATTAAATGTAGTTAGATGCATGTTGTCTCATTCTGGTCTCTCTAAAAACTTTTGGGGAGAAGCATTGTTAACTGCAAACTATATTTTAAATAGAATTCCCACCAAATCAGTTGTATCTACACCTTATGAATTATGGAATGGGAGGAAACCTAATTTGAGTCATCTCAGGAAGTGGGGATCTATACCCCATGTTCTCATTCCATGTCAACTTAGAGATAAGTTGGATTTTAAAACAATAAAGTGTAGATTCATAAGGTATTCAGAAAAGTCAAAAGGTTATAAGTTCTATAATAAAGAAAAATGAGTCATTGAAAGCAGAGATGCTACATTTCTAGAGAATCTAGAGGAAGAGGAACAAGTTCAAGAGGAAACAGAACCTCTAACTGTAATAGATGATGATTATTACAGTGTTGTTCACACTAATGACTCTGATATTGTGAATGAACCTAACCTTGAAAATGATGAAATACCTATGAAAAATAATATACCTAATCAACCGGTTGTAGGAAACAAAAGGCTAAGAACACAACCTTCATGGATGGATGATTACTATTTGTATTCATGTGAGCTATCTTGTTTCTCGGTAGATACAAATGTAGAAGAACAAGATCCCTTAACCTTTTCTGATGCGATGAAATCGCATGAATCAGCTTTATGGCTAGAATCTATGAGAGAAGAACTTGATTCTATAGAAAAGAATAAGGTATAGGAGTTATGTGATCTACCAGAAAATAGAAAAGCCATAGGATGTAAATGGGTGCTCAAAAAGAAATATCGTGTTGATGGATCTATTAATAAATTCAAAGCACGGTTAGTTGCCAAAGGTTATAACCAGAAGGCAGGAATAGATTTTTAGGAGACGTATTCTCCTGTAGCTAAATTTGCATCCATTAGAATTATTTTGGCTATTGTTGCATATTTTGATTTGGAGTTATTCCAAATGGATGTTAAAACTGTATTCCTTAACGGAGAGTTGAAGGAAGCAATATACATGCAACAACCTGAAGGTTTTCAGGTGAAAGAACAGGAACATAAAGTTTACAAATTAATGAAATCTCTATATGGTTTAAAACGGTCTTCTGGACAATGGTATCTCAAATGTCATGATGCAGTTACTAAACTTGGTTTTATTCAAAATAAATTAGATAATTGTGTATATGTCTTGAAAAGTGGGAGCAAGTTTACTATATTATCATTATATGTGGATGATATATTGCTCGTTGGAAATGACATAGAAATGTTGAATAAAACCAAGGCAGATCTCAGCGAAAAGTTTGAGATGAAAAACATGGGAGATGCATCATATATTCTTGGAATTCAAATAATTCGAGATAGAAAGTCTAGAATGCTAAGTTTAAACCAAGAAAAATATTTAAGATCAGTTCTTAAAAGGTTTGGAATGAAGAATTCCAATCCGGCACCAACTCCGTTGGTTATGGGAAAGAGATTATGTAAAGAGCAAAGCCCTAGAGAAGGGCAGAAGGCATTAGATGTTCCTTATGCTCAAGCAATTGGAAGCTTGATGTATGCAATGTTGTGCACCAGACCTGATATAGCTTATGCTGTGAGTCTAGTCAGTAGATATCAAAGTAATCCAGGACCAGCACATTGGGAAGTTATTAAAAGGATTATGAAGTATATCAGAGGTACATTGACTCATAGATTAGTTTATCAAGCCGATTCGCTTGAACTCCTCGGTTATTCCGATGCTGATTTCAGAGGTGATAAAGATGATGGAAAATCCACTTCGGGACACTTATTCATCTTTGGAGAAGGAGCTGTTTCTTGGAGTAGCAAGAAACAAGGATGTGTTGCTAGATATACGCAAGAAGCTGAATATATAGCTTGCGGTATGACAACTACACATGCTGTCTGGATAAGACGGTTTTTGATTGATCTTGATCTCAATTTGTTAGAAGGACCTATTGATATTTATTGTGATAATCAAATAGCAATTAGCTTAATCAATAGTGGCGCGAATAGTTCCAAAGGAAAACATATTGAGATCCAATATCATTATATTCGAGATATTGTAGAAAAGCGAGAAGTCAAAGTGACTTATATCCCTACTACAGATATGATTGCTGATCCTTTGACAAAAGGAATACCAGCGGAGTTTTTTATCAAACACGTAAGTTTGATGGGACTTAGGAATAAATAAGTCCAAGTAAAATTTCATGAGTAATGAAATAAGAGTTACTCTCTACCGATAGTGGGAGTAATGGTAAGCAGAAACATCTGATCTCACGAATAATGGGAGGCATATCACTTGGTTAATTTGGTCAAGTGGGAGATGTTAGCTTGACTCGGTCATGGTGACCAAATCAACGATTCTCAGTAGAGAGAATTGTGGAACGTGAAAACGTGGAAGGGTTGTTGAGAGAAAATCTCTCATTGGGGCGGATCTGGGGATGGAGTTAGTGGGTTCAGCCCCTATAAATGGAGGAGTAATTCTCCTTGAGAAGTGACAATGAAGAAAGTGAAAAACCTCTTACCCATTAGCGGAACCCCCCTCAAAATCTGTTCTTTCTTCTTCACTGAGAACAAATAAGATATTCATAACCCCTGGGGGATGTGAGACAGTTCCTCTTATTAACCTGTAGAACCTTATGGTGATTATGGGTAGCTCTGTGAAGTTCATGAGGAAAGGTATTTTCAGTTAATTTATAATTTTATTCTCAATTAAATAAATTGAGAAATTGTTTTATGTGTTGTGCAGTCGGGTA
Source organism: Asparagus kiusianus (assembly GCA_022839385.1). Taxonomy (NCBI): domain Eukaryota; kingdom Viridiplantae; phylum Streptophyta; class Magnoliopsida; order Asparagales; family Asparagaceae; genus Asparagus; species Asparagus kiusianus. The sequence goes on from BQKN01000628.1 coordinate 347,013, forward strand.
AGCTATGCATACTTATCTCAGAAACACGAAGCAGTATGTAAAGAGGTTGACTCATATTTATGTAATTTTCTCAAAAAAAAAATCTATGTAACAAATAATTTTAAAGAGGAAAAATTGAATGATGATGAAGATGTTAGGATACACACCAATAATAAAACCTCTAACGGAGACACAATACACAAAATAAAGGTACAAGATCAACCAAAGTACTCACAGATATATGTGGTTCACTCCTTCGGAGCTACTCCACGGTGCAACGACGACGCCAAATTCTTTTATATCCCAAAAGAATAGATCAAAGAGAACATCCTCTCTTGATCAGATACACTCCAAGAACTCTCACAATCTCTCTCTGTATTTTCTCTCTTACTCTTCTATGAGAGGAGTTGTTTCTGGGATGAGATTTCCTTAAGAGTTCAGGGCCCTATTTATAGTGTTTGGGAAACACTATGCACAAATAAAATATTATTAGTGGGACCCGCTACTAATAATAAATAATCATGGGACCCGCATCCTTTTTCTCATTTCAAAGAAATCGGCCACCGATTTCTCAAACGTCAACAAAGTGGTTGTTGGGGTCAAAACGGGTGGCTAATTAACAATCTCCCACTTGAAGATTTGATTGAGTATCAATCATATCTTCACACCACTCTTAGTTGCATCATCCGGATGTCTTGTATCTTTGGCGTCTTGCACGACCTTCAACATTCTTAACGGAGGCCATATGAGGCTGCACATAGCCTCACCTTCTCGAGCGGAACTGGCTTGGTCAGCATATCAGCTGGATTGTACCTCGTATCAATCTTCACAAGCTTGAACTCGTTCCTACTTTGCCATTTCCGTATGGCATGGTGCTTCACGTCAACATGTTTGGTTCGAGCATGGAATGCGTCGTTCTCTGACAAGTGAATGGCACTCTGACTGTCGAAGTGGATGAAGTATTTCTCAAAGCTTACTCCAAGCTCGAGAAGAAAAGCCTTCAACCATAGCAACTCCTTTGCTGCCTCTGCTGCAGACACGTACTCAGCTTCGGTTGTCGACAAAGCCACAGTATCCTGTAACTTGGATCTCCAACTTATCGCTCCACCACCCAAGATGAAGATGTAGCCGCTCGTACTCCTTCTCGAGTCTATGTCCCCGGCATAGTCTGCATCACAAAAGCCCTCTAGCTGTAAATCTGCCCGCCATACTCAAGACAACAGTCGGACGAGCTTCTCAAGTAGCGTAGAAGCCACTTGACCGCACCCCAGTGTTGTTTCCCTGGATTGCTCATGAAGCGGCTGACAACTCTCACTCCTTGTGCAATATCTGGCCTCGTACACACCATCGCATACATCAAACTCCCGACGGCAGATGCGTATGGTATGTTGGCCATGAACTCATGCTCTTCAATAGTCTCTGGTGTTTGGGTCTTCGATAGCTTGAAATGGCTTACAAACGGCGAGCCCACTGATTTAGCTTTCTCCATGCCGAACTTTTCAAGAATCTTCTCAATGTAGGCCTTCTGAGACAACCTCAGCCTCTGTGCTGATCTGTCTCTGATGATCCTCATCCCTAGAATCTGGTTTGCTGGACCTAGATCCTTCATCTCGAAACACTCGGAGAGACGCCCCTTGAGTTCCTCAATGCGGGCCAAGTCGGGCCCTGCAATCAACATGTCATCAACATAAATCAAGAGTATTACATAGGATTCGCCATATCTCTTGATAAAGCAGCAGTGGTCTGTGTCGCATTTGAGAAAACCGTTCTCCTCCATAAAGTTCTCGAACTTCATGTACCACTGTCGCGGAGCTTGCTTCAGGCCATACAAGCTCTTGCGCAGGCGACACACGAGACCCTCTCTGCCTCGTTCCTCGAAGCCCACTGGTTGATGCATATAGATCTCTTCCTCCAAATCTCCATGAAGGAATGCCGTCTTCACATCCATCTGCTCTAGATGGAGATCTCGAACTGCTACAATGCTTAGTACAATCCGGATTGTGGTCAACTTGACGACGGGAGCAAAAACGTCAGAATAGTCTATCCCTGCTTTCTGCTCATAGCCCTTTACTACAAGCCTCACCTTGTAGCGTCTCCGTCCATCGGCTTCATCCTTGACTCGATAAATCCACCGATTGTGAAGAGCCTTTCTCCCTCTTGGAAGCTTTACGAGCTCCTAAGTCCCATTCTTCATCAAGGACTTCATTTCTTCCTCCATGGCAGACTCCCACTCGCCCCGAGCTTTGCCGGTCTGCTGTACCTCCTCATAGCTCTCTGGCTCATCACTGTCAATCAGGAGAAGATAATTCATGGTGGAAAGGTACCTCTCTGGCACCCTTGGATTTCTTGGAGCTTTGCGAATTACGATCGGCAACTATGCTGGATCCTGCTGTTGTCCATCCGGCACGTCTTCTTGGTCTCCGTCTTCTATGCTAATTAGTATCTCACCGCCGTCCTCACTATCAGCAATATCTGGGAAAAGAGAGGGAGATAGCTGACTCCCACTCACCTCTTTGGTCTTGTACACCGCATTCTCATGGAACACGACGTCACGACTGCGCACCACCTTGCGCGCATCGTGATCCCAGAAACGGTACTCATGCTCATCTCCTCCATAGCCGATGAAAGAGAGCTTCTTTGACTTTGGATCAAGCTTTGACCGGTCTGTAGGATTGGTCATGACATAGGCGTCACAACCAAATACTCGTAAGTGTTCTAGCTTCAGCTTCTTTCCGGTCCAAGCCTCTTCAGGTATCCCATAACTGAGAGCCGTGGATGGCCCACGGTTGATCAAGTATGCAGCAGTATTGACAGCTTCAGCCCAAAAGCTCTTGGGCAATCCGGAATGGATCCTCATGCTTCTGGCGCGCTCCAAGATAGTAAGATTCATGCGCTCCGCCACTCCGTTGTGCTGAGGTGTGCCTAGGACGGTCTTCAGTCTCCGAATCCCACGGGACGAGCAGAAGTTCTCGAACTCCTGGCTGTAATACTCGCCTCCATTATCGGATTTTAGGCACTTCAGCTTATTGCCTGTTTCATTCTCCACACAGGCAAGCCACTTCTTGAAGATGATGAAAACATCTGACTTGTGCTTCAAGAAGTACACCCACAACTTTCTAGTAGCATCATCAATAAAAGTAACAAAGTAAAGAGAGTTGCCAACAGATGGGACTTGCGCAGGTCCCTACACATCGGTGTGTACCAACTCTAATTTTTGTAGTTTTGGAGCCGGTCCGGTCTTGTTGAAGCTCACCTTCTTTTGTTTGCCTAGGATGCAATCCTCACAGAAAGTCAGATCGATCTTGTTCAGACCCGGAAGCCTCTCTCCCGTGGCCATAATCTACAATATGTATATTCAATTCATTTGCCTATCAAATATTCGTTTAAAATTTGATCACCTATTATTTGTATTATTGCACATATGATGTCATATTTTTAATGCACTTATCATTCTATTTAAGTTTTATGCACCGATCTTAAAACTTAAATAATCTTAAATCTGTTTCTAATAAAAATTATGATTTAAATATTTACACATCATATATCATAAAGAAATAATTTTCATTTATGACAAGTGTTTTGCTTCCATTATAACTGCACATATTGCCAATTCTTAAATGTACTCTGGGCTTAATGAGCTAAGAAAATATACAATGCATACACACACACAGAGAGATTGTCTTTTTTTTGGGTGGGGGTGGGGGGTACATTAACAAAAAAACATTGTAAATATCGATAAGCTATAATCATATTACAGCGGAAGGGTAAATTCTGAGGGGATTATATGAAAGAGGCTCTACAAGTAGGGGAGGAAATGAACCAAACAATTAATAAATAGTTCGATAATTGTTCGAGTAACTATTCAGTCATATTGGGCTTGGTAGTTCATGTAACACTAAATAATTTTTTTTAGTATTCAAGTTTACTAACTAATAGAATTTAACCATATGTATATTCAATTCATTTGCCTATCAAATATTTGTTTAAAATTTGATCACCTATTATTTGTATTATTGCACGTATGATGTCATATTTTTAACGCACTTATCATTTCTATTTAAGTTTTATGCACCGATCTTAAGACTTAAATAATCTTAAATCTGTTTCTAATGAAAATTTTGATTTAAATATTTACACATCATATATCATAAAGGAATAATTTTCATTTATGAATTTAAATACCATTTGAAAATCAAGTTTCTTTAGCGGAATAAATATGCTTTGTTATTCGATAAATATTCGTGAATATTCATGAATACTTATTAAATACCAAGTATTCGAGTTCAAATTGGAAAAACTCCATATACGAATATTAGAGTTCACATTTGAATTCGATGAATTTAAACAAATACTAATAAGAACACCTTAGTATTCAATTTGATTCGATCGTTTACCACCCCTATGTACGAGTATAAGTCTTCTCTTCCACATCATTTTATAAAAGACATATGGTTGGCCTATAGGACATCCAAGCACACAATTATGTTAGAAAAATTACTGCAAATTAACAAAAGAGTAATTTCAGAAAGGTTAGAAACGCAGGCCTGAGAGAGGTAATTGTGCGATCACTGCCCTAGAATAATGTCGCCGCCTTCGCAGAGACGATTCAATGCGACTACGCCTAACGGTAAGAACCACCGAGATAAGCCGGTACCAAAGTTTACTACGAACTTTAATCTCTTGCTCAATGGATGTTTGCCCCAAAAATAAAATTAGAAATCGAATATAAGTCAGGGAGAGAGAACAGAAGCTGCTCACTTTTCTTCCTTTGTTTTCATCCTTCATCGTGATCCATTTTTATAACTATCTTCATTTTCCCGTTGGAATAATTGTTGCCATCAAGGAGGAGGAATTCATGCTCGTTGATGTGGCCGGAGATGACGCCGACGTTGCCGAAATATGGGGAGGAATTGCAGGATTTTCCTTAAAACCGCTCGGAGGAATAGAAGGAAAGAGAGGAGGAAACATCGGGTTTTAATCGGGGAAACGGAACATTTAGAAGATAAGGAAAGAAATATGTAATATGCAAATACACCCCTCAAAAGACAATATTTGCATTAAAGAAGAAACTTCAATCTTTTAATTAATTCCAACAATCCCCCCCCCCCACCCCAAAAGATTGAGTTTCGGGGAATAAAAGAATAATAATAATAACAAAAACAATAATAATGGTAACAAAATATAGGTCGGGCAACCTCATATTATGAATTCGGCAAAGATAGCTTTCGGCTTTGAATCTTTGCTTAGTGACATTTGTCGCAATCTGAGGAGCATAATGGATTAGACCTTGAATTAGGCCCCTTTGATCAGAAATTAACAAAAGCACACATAATATGCATCCATTTATTGAGCGACCGGGTTGGAGCGATAATGACCATGCTCACAATAACCGTCTCATGAGAGTTACTAGGACTCAGCCCCATGTCCACAACCGCGGCCATCACGATTCCTCTCACGTAGGTAAGTCCTCCAAGGGTACTGTGACTGGATATTGCACCCCCACAAAGGTTGGACTTATTAAGAGTAAAACTCATTGATGTGAAACGACGTGCGTATATTCAGGAGATCAACAATTTAATTGAAGTTTCGCAATGTTTCACCAACTAATTCACGATCGTGTAGGAAATAGATTCAAAACTCCTTAATATTGAATTAAATTGTAAGCATGGTTCTAAACAAGTTGAGTCTTATTGAAATCAAACGCAATTCAAGTTACGATGGTACTGTTCGAAACTCAATATCAAAATTCAGTAAATTTAAAGTCAACAGATCACACAACTCACCAATTGTAAGTAGAGCAGCAGATAATTGATAATAATTTAGAGATATAATCTAAATGAGGAACCCAACATTAATCTAATAGTTGAAAGAGGAGACTACCTGAGAGATTAAGTGGTTTGGACTCACTTATGTCACCTTCTTACTGATCCCTTGTTGTGCAGATCATTCGGATCTGGTGTTCGAGGCACTGGTGGAATTGAGTCGCCGCTGGAGGCCTTGGTGGAGGCGCTGTCGTCGGTGCAGAGGGAGTCGTTGGTGAATAAGCGGTGTAGGCGGCAGTGGTTTAATGGCCGAAGAGATCGGGGCTCTGGCGGCGGATGATCGATGAGGACCTCAGCCACCAGTGGTCGCGACTGACAGGGAGGTGGCGATCGCGGCTGATAGGGAGGAAGATGGTGGTCGTTCCTGATGATGGAGGGGATGGCGACTGGAGGGAGCAGCTGGAGGAGGCGGGTGGAGAGGGGATGCGTGTGGGCGTCTCTGATGAGGAGGGAGCAGGTAAGGGGGGGGAATGGCAGCTGTGGGGATTGAGGAGAAACAAGGGGAAATAGGGGAGACGGCTGTGAGTAGGAAAATTAGATCTAGGGTTTTCATTTTCTCTCTTCTTTTCTTTTTGTAATGGAGGGCTGTGGTTTATTTTGAGAATAAATGAGTGGTTGGGAAAATTTGACAGAAATGTGGGAATTTACTCAATGTGGCAGCTGAATGAAACAAGGGATTTGGATTTTTGAGAGAGGGTGGGAACTAGGGTTTCACACACCTAGATTTAATAATTGGGTTTCACACACCAAATATTATGGGAGAATTTTTATTTCTTTTAGAAAACTCAAATATTTTATTTCATCAATAATTCATTATCCAGATTACAAATCAACCTGCCTTTAAATAGGCTTACAAAATGACTCATCTCACTCCACATCCGATGTGGGACTAAACACAAGGCTCTTATTAAACAAAACTAAACTACACCTCTTAAAAGAAAACAACTGAAAATACAGACCTGATTCCATCTAAACTAAAACCACATAGCAGGGATCTGATGCAAAGCTGAAATACGACGTCTCCTGCGCTGATAAACATGTCGAAAGTCTCGTGCACATGCCTGGATGTCCGCATCATTCTCCCCAGGTGGAAGAGAACTCGACTCCGTCGAGTCAGGGGTAGAAAAACTATCATATCGCTCCAGAAGGTCCGAATCAATGCGCTGTAAATCACCTCAGTCGAGCCACGTATCCTCAGCAGGTGATTTTCCCTTCCAACAAATTAGATATCGTCGAGTTCCACCATCTCCAGTAGAGATAATTTCATCATCTAAAATATTATCAATTGTGTCTGCTGAATTAGGGTAAATATCTGGGAGTGGGGGAAGTGAGGGGCTCTCAAAAGAAAGGTCAGGGGAAGGCTCATCAACCAATGGGTTGCTGGGGTTAAAATCAGGACCCTTATAATCCACCAAATCCTCGACATTGAAAGTAGAACTGATACCAAAATCTTCAGGAAGATCTATAACATAAGCATTGTCATTTAATTTCTTTAAGATTTTAAAAGGTCCAGCACTACGAGCATGCAATTTTTTTACAATTCTTGGAGGAAACCGTTCCGGACGAATCCGAATCATCACAAGATCACCAATATTAAAAGTTTTAAATCTCTTTCTTACATCAGCTCGTAATTTATAGTTAACATTACTCTTTTCAATTCTATCGCTGATCTCCTTGTGTAGTTCGTGCATATGGGATGCAAATGCAGATGCAGACTCAGATAACCTATAGTGATTGGTCATGGGAATGAGGTCAATGGGTTGTCTAGGCCTAAAACCATACACTACTTCATGTAGACCCTTACCAGTTGTCCTATTAACAGATGAATTATATGCAAACTCGGCGATGGACAATTTTAGATCCCGGTTCCCAACATGCTCTCCAACGAGGGTACGTAAGAAATTTCCTAGACTCCTGTTGATAACTTCAGTCTGGCCGTCAGTCTGCGGATAAAAAGCAGTGGAGAATTTGAGCTTAGTGCCTAACTTATGCCAAAGAGTTTTTCAAAAGTAACTGGTGAACTTCACATCTCTATCAGACACAATAGTCTTTAGCAGACCATGCAATTTGACAATACCATCAAAAAAATTTTGGGCCACTCTCGAGGCATCACATGTTCTAGAACAAGGTAGAAAGTGGGCCATCTTGGAGAATCGGTCAACAACAATAAGGATTAAATTGTGTTTTCTAAGGGTTTTTAGGAGACCTAACACGAAATCCATGCTAAGATCTTGCCATGGGCAATCAGGGACCGACAGTGGGGTGTACAAGTGAGTGTTCTGTTTTCGTTGTTTGGCTAATTGGCGGACATGACATCTCCCAACGCACTTGGTAACATCACGCTTCAAACTAGGCCAATAGAATCGATATTCTACAGCCTCAATGGTCTTTTCATTTCCAAAGAGCCCAGCTAAGCCACCAACATGCAATTCCCACACAAGAAATTCTCGTAAAGAAGTCTGTGGAATGCACAATCTACGGCCTAGAAATAAGAATCCATCTTGAAGGGTATAGCCATCAATTTCCCGAGTCGTTCCGTCAATCAACATTGCATATATCTCACCAAAGTCGGGACACGACTCATAGTCCGTCTTAAGCCTCTCAAATACAACAACAGTTGTGGATAATTTTTTCATGACATAGATTCGTCGACTGAGAGCATCAGCAGCCTTATTATCAACTCCCGCTTTATGTTGCAAGGTGAAGGTGTAATCCTGAAGAAATTCAACCCAACGTGCATGGCAGGAATTCAACTTTTTCTGGAAATAAATATATCGAAGGGATTCATGACCTGAGTATATGACAAATTCTTACGGCAGCAGGTAATGGCGCCAATGGCGAAGTGATTGAATTACAGTGTAAAATTCTTTGTCATAGGTAGTGTATCGCAGACGTGTATCATTCAACTTCTCACTGAAATATGCGACTGGATGACCCTCCTAAGAGAGAACTCCACCTATGCTAACTCCAAAAGCATCACACGTAACTTCAAAGACTTTGTTAAAATCGGGCAGGCGCATAACAGGGGCATTAACCATTCTCTCCTTGATTTCTAAAAATGCTTTGGTAGCTTCGCGTGACCACTCAAATTCGCCTTTCTTCAAACAGTCAGTGATTGGAGCCATGATTGTGCTAAATCCCTTGATAAATCGGCGGTAAAAGGTAGCAAGCCCGTGAAAGCTTCTCACATCACAGATGTTCTTGGGCTCGGGCCAATCATTTATCGCTTTGACGTTCTCAGGATCTGCAGATACTCCTTCAGTAGAGACTACAAACCCTAAGAATTGAACCTATGTGGTAAGAAAGGTACACTTCTTTGGATTCACATACAGGTCTTCCTTTCTTAGTATAGAGCAAACTTGTCGCAAATGGTTGAGATGTTGCTCACGAGATTGACTGTAAATGAGGATGTCGTCAAAGTAGACTACCAAAAATTTACCCATGAACGGACGTAGTACTTGCGTCATCACTCGCATGAAACTACTCGGAGCATTGGTCAATCCGAAAGGCATGACCATCCATTCGTACAACCCATCTTTCGTTTTGAAGGCGGTTTTCCATTCATCTCCAGGACGAATGCGGATTTGGTGATAGCCATCTTTAAATCGATCTTTGAAAAGACAGTAGCGCCAGACATCATATCCAACATATCATCCAGACGTAGGATAGGAAAACGATACCTCACCGTTATCTTACCGATGGCACGGTTATCCACACACATACGCCACGATCCATCTTTCTTTAGCATCAGCAACGCGAGAACCGCGCAAGGACTCATGCTCTCTTGGATGAAACCCTTTTTTAGCAACTCGTCAACTTGCCTCTTGAGTTCAGCATGTTCAGTAGGATTCATCCTATAATGCGGCAAGTTTGAAAGACTCGCTCCAGGGACCAAATCAATAGCGTGTTGAATGTCACGCATCGGTGGTAACTATTAGCCTTCTTGTTTTGATGATGTTTAACAAAAAATTTACTTCTAATGTTGTTTGTCTAGTGTTTGTGTTTTTGTATTTATTCTAGGCAAACAACATGTTAGAGGATGGATGGATTGCGCCATAACGATCATATCAAATGGAGGTTGGCGGAACTGAGGAGTGAAACAACGTACAATTCAAGTTAAAGATCAAGTTCAAGCTTCATCCGCAAAGTGTACCAAGTCAAGCTTAATTGAAGATCAAGATCATAGCTTGGGTAACTTAGTTTAGGTTTTATATTATATGTGTTAGATACTCTAAGCTCAATATCATATACACACACGTATTTGGTTTCTATGTATATATATAGTTATATATATACATGCATGATTTTGAGTTTTTATGCTTTGGACACACTTGCAAAATACATGAGTTTTGACAAATAGAAATTCAATTTGAGAAATTCTTTTTCTAACATGTTTGTTTTCATGCTTATAAACATTTCGCAAAGTTTCATCAAGTTTGGAATTGATTTGTTATGTTTAATGGAATTTACAAAATCATGTTTTTTGTTCGTGCACATGTTCGTGCATGTTTTACAAAACAGATAAGTTTTCATAAATGGGAAGTGATATTCAAGAAATTCTTTCTTTGACATGTTTATCTGCATGTTTAGAAACTTATCTCAAAATTTTACTATTTTTGGAGTTGATTTATTGTACCAAATTGATTTTACAAAATCATGTATGTCAGCAGATTTTCAGAAACTGTATATCTGTGTTCAAACATTTATTTCTCTCAACTGGGAAATGCTTTTTCAGAAATTCTTTCTCTAACATGTCATTCTACATGTCTAGAACCTTCCCACAAAATTTCATAATTTTTGGAGTTGACTTACTATTTTTAATTAATTTTACAAAGACAGATATGTAAATTTCCAGAATGCTGAATTTAGGGGTATTTTGGTCTTTTCAGCCTATAACGGCTAGTAACAGCTAGTTTTTAATATTTTCGATTTTTGGGAGTTTGTGGCTGGTTTAAGAGGCTATAAAAAGCCCTCAACTTTCATTGTTTCTTATGGATGTTTAAGAGAGTTTTAAAAAGAGTTTTACAAGTTTGTTGAAGAGTTTTTAAGTTTGTTTCAAGAGTTTGTTTGTGAAGAAAATTCCACAAGAGCTTGAGGAGATCATCTATTGGAGTTTGAGCAATCAACTATTCTCCCTCCATCTCTTGTCATCTATTGAGAAGTTTTCTAAACTCTTTTCTAGCTTTATATTTATTTGTTTGATTATCATCTTCTTAAAGCTAGTTTTATATTGAGCTTAGATTTGATTAATCTCATTGTTACACACACCCACTTGAGCTTATTGTATTTACATACATAGTATATTAGGGTTGTGAGAGATTGTAACATTGAGTTGTGCTTAATTGTGTTCTCATCTATTGTAGAGAACAAATTTATACTTGTTACATTGTGAGTGGTGTAAGGTTTTCGGTGAGCTAGAAAACCGAGTGTGTTGTGAAGTTTTCGGTGAACTATAAAACCGAGTGTGAGGAGTGAACGTTGATCGGTGAGCGTTGAAAACCGACATTGTGAGGTGTAAACGTTATTCGGGTGAGCATAGAAAACCCGGTTGTGATAGAGGATTTCTCCCCGGGAGGGGAGCGGAGACGTAGGACGGAAGGTCCGAACTCCGTGATCATATCGTGTGTTTGAGTTTGTTTTGACGCACTTTATCTTATGTTTATATTTCTTGTCATCATTGTCCATAGCTCATTATTTATATGATCCACTATCTAGTTCATATTGTTTTACCCCTTGTGTTTGCATATTCTTGCATATATCATATTGTATATCTCTTTGGTAGGATATATCACCTTATGTTGTTTATATATCCTTGCATATATTTCTATCATATAGGATATATCTCATTGTTCATATTGCTTATCCTAGCTCATATATCTTGTTGTATTTCATACTTGCTAGGATAACTTGTTAATTAATTTTAATTGGCATTTAAATCAGATTTTATTTTTATAAAACCCCAACCCCCCCCCCCCCCCCCCTCCTCTAGGGTCTAACAGTAACTTGTCGGGGAGATCTTCAGGGAAACATCAGCAAACTCGGTGATCACCGGAGTGACTTCAGGAGGAAGAGGGTTGCTTGATTCCTTAGTAACATCCCTGGCTATGAGTATCATGACTTGGACACCCTTTTCAAACTCTTGATGGATCTTCTTTGATGTGATCAAGCAAACACCCTTATTTTTCTTTACTGCAATTGGTTTTTGTTCGGGTTGTCTAGCCTTGGGTGCACTAGGGAGTAACTTGATCTTTCCTTCATGTTAAAAATGACATGTGTTTGATCGACCATAGATAGTTACATCATTATCGTACAACCATGGTCGTCCAAGTATGACATGACCCACATCCATAGTCACAACGTCACACCAAATTTTATCCTTGTAAAGATTAAAGTCTACCGGCACAAGGCATCTTTGTTTGACGTCTAGTGCGGTAGAATCAATCCACGTGACTCTATAAGGGTGCAGATGGGGTACAGCTTTCAGACCAAACTTAGCAAGTTCCGTAGACGATATTGCATTGATGCAGCTTCCACTGTCCACAATAACCTTACAGGATTTTTCTCCAATCTTTGTGAATGTGTGGAACATGTTTGTTCGTCTCCAATCATCCTAGTCCTTTGGTTGGGACAAAGCACATCTAACGATAGCTAGTTGACTTGACGGTATTGATCGAATGCAACTAAGACTAATATCATTCTCGTCAAGTTTCTCACTTGAGTCAAAATCCTCTTCTTCCACATGATAGACGAATTCATCTGTCTTTGAATCTAATTTTTCTACAGGCTCTCCGTTGACAATGGCGATTTTAACGGGACTTGGACAGTTAGCAGCCACATGTCCATACCCTTAGCACTTGTAACATTTGGCAGTGGAACTAATCTTTGAAAAATTCCTTTCAATGCCCTTGCCTTTGTTATCCCGTTCTTTGTTTCCGTTCGAGGTGTCGGTCTTCTGTGATGATGTTTGAGTTTGAAATCGAGTTGGATATTGATTTGAAGTATGTTTGTGTCCTTGTACGGAATTCTTGAAAGTGGAGCTAGACCTCGTAGTATCTAAGTCCTGAACTACGGCATAGGCTTTCTCAAGCCCAGAAATTCCTCGAATCAAGAGTTCATTTCGCAATTCTTCTCGAAGTCCGGCTCTAAATCGGGAGAGAGTTTGGTGTGGATTCTCAGTGTTCAAAGCATTACACTGAATTTGGAACTCTTCAAATTGAGTAACATAATCTTTAGCGGATTTATTACCTTGTGTAAATCGGTTCTAGTTGTCGAGAAGGAGATCGTGGTAAGATATAAGTACATACTTTTCTTTGAGCATGTCTTTCATATCCGCCCATGTGTTGATGGGGGCCATTTGGCGAGCTACTCTCATCATTTCCAAGTTAGCCAAGTATTGGCTAGCCTGACCAGTAAGTTTCATTGCCGCAAATTTGACTCTTCTCTCTTCGGAAAGTGGATACCAGTTGAAGTAATCGTCCACTTGTCGGATCCATTCCAAGAAATTTTTAGGCTCCGATCGGCCATCAAAAGTAGGAACGTCCAGCTTAATACTCTTCAGGTATCGTTCATCAGGATCTTGAGCATTACGTCTTTAGTAGGTTCTGATAGGCACGGGCTCTTCATTGTGTTCGTTGTTTTGTGTCCTGTGTGTTTCTAACCTCTGCAATCTCTCATGCAATCTTTCACGATCTTCTTGTTGAGATTGACGAACTTCGTTCATGGCTTGGGTTAAAGCGTTGAGTTGACTCATGAGGTCGGCTATGGGGAACGCGTTAGAATCCATTCTAGAATTGTCCGACTCGCTAGACTCTCCTAATAAGTAAGTTTGACCACTACGGAGTAGCATGCACTAATCTTGCCCAAACAAACTAAAAGATGCAGTTTTTTTTTGTTTTTTTTTTTTGAAAAAAAATGCAATTGCAGACAGAATAATAAATGCAAACTAAATATGATGAAATTTCCTACCTAATCGTGCTCTGATACCAAAATGATGTGAAACGACGTGCGTGTATTCAGAAGATCAACAATTTAATTGAAGTTTCGCAATGTTTCACCAACTAATTCACGGTCGTGTAGGAAATAGATTCAAAACTCCTTAATATTGAATTAAATTGTAAGCGTAGTTCTAAACCAGTTGAGTCTTATTGAAATCAAACGCAATTCAAGTTACGATGGTACTGTTCGAAACTCAATATCAAAATTCAGTAAATTTAAAGTCAACAAATCACACAACTCACCAATTGTAAGTAGAGAAGTAGATAATTGATAATAATTTAGAGATATAATCTAAATGAGGAACCCAACATTATTAATCTAATAGTTGAGAGAGGAGACTACTTGAGAGATTAAGTGGTTTGGACTCACTTTTGTCACCTTCTTACTGATCCCTTGTTGTGCAGATCATTCGAATCTGGTGTTCGAGGCACTGGTGGAATTGAGTCGTCGCTGGAGGCCCTGGTGGAGGCGCTGTCGTCGGTGCAGAGGGAGTCGTTGGTGAATAGGCGGTGTAGGCGACAGTGGTTTAATGGCCGAAGAGATCGGGGCTCTGGCGACGGGTGATCGATGAGGACCTCGGTTACCAGTGGTCGCGGCTGACAGGGAGGTGGCGATCGCGGCTGACATGGAGGAAGATGGTGGTCGTTCCTGATGATGGAGGGGATGGCGACTGGAGGGAGCAGCTAGAGGAGGCGGGTGGAGAGGGGATGATCGCGGGCTTCTCTGATGAGGAGGGAGCAGGTAAGGGGGAGGGGAATGGCGGTTGTGGGGATTGAGGAGAAACAGGGGGAAATAGGGGAGACGACTGTGAGTAGGAAAATTAGATCTAGGGTTTTCCTTTTCTCTCTTCTTTTCTTTTTGTAATGGAGGGCTGTGATTTATTTTGAGAATAAATGAGTGGTTGGGAAAATTTGACAGAAATGTGGGAATTTACTCAATGTAACGGGGCAGCTGAGTGAAACAAGGGATTTGGATTTTTGAGAGAGGGTGGGAACTAGGGTTTCACACACCTAGATCTAATAATTGGGTTTCACACACCAAATATTATGGGAGAATTTTCATTTCTTTTAGAAAACTCAAATATTTTATTTCATCAATAATTCATTATCCAGATTACAAATCAACCCGCCTTTAAATAGGCTTACAAAATGACTCATCTCACTCCACATCCGATGTGGGACTAAACACAAGGCTCTTATTAAACAAAACTAAACTACACCTCTTAAAAAAAACAACAAAAAATACAGACTCGATTCCATCTAAACTAAAACCACATAGCAGGGATCTGATGCAAAGCTGAAATACGGCGTCTCCTGCGCTGATAAGCATGTCAAAAATCTCATGCACGTGCCTGGATGTCCGCATCACTCATCCTGCCCAGTCACATCATAAGTGCACTGTCACCATAGGAATGAGGGAGTAGCTAACATGGTGCAAGTCATAAGTGCATCCAACACTACAAAAGGAGTATGACTCCCAAGGTCAGTGCTCCACACGAGATCACCAATCCAACTTGTTTCTACCACATTGAACCTTTTTCATGAGAATAATTCATCAATCAAAGGTTGGGTTCCCACTGTCAGTGAACTCTACTATGGGCTTAACCTCATTCCCCTCGATGATTCTAAGATTGCACTCCTAGATAGACCCTTTGTTAAGGATCATCAAGATTCTTTTCGGACTTAACAAAGTCTAGAATCACAACTTTGCCTAGCAGACGTTTTATAGATATCTTATTTGAAAATGTCTGTTATTCATATATTAGACAAGCATATATGCTTTGAAATTTACAAGTGCTATCATGCATATATATTTTTCTAATCATGTAACCAACTTTCAAGTGTACCTCTGATGTATGAACAATAAAAAATACATCATAATGCAGAAAAGGTAATGATTTTGAATTATAGCATCAGATAAATCCGAAAAGGTAATGATGCATCATATAGATAGAAGTTATAAGATATACCTCTTGATTTGATTTTTTTCGAACATTGATTCATCACATCTCCTGTAACTAGGCATATTAGTTGACAGAGCATATTGTAATCATTTCCTAAAATCTCAAGAGACAACATTATACATGTAATCAAATGAAGAGCTATACTATGATTCTTTCTAGTCACTATTAAAAAGATGACATTAAGACATGTTTAGCATAGTTATTGATGTCTCTTATCAAGAAACAATGGATTATAATAATTTGACATTTTCATTTTAAATGTCTATGAGGTTTTTAAAACAAAATTTGATATGCGCTCATGTCAAATAGAAATTGTAATAAGCAAATATTATCAAGAAAGGTATAGACAACAAAAGCACAAAGGGTTTGCCATAATTAAGTTGTATCGCTTTACTAACTAATTTGTGCAATTGGTTAATCCAAAGAGAAACTGGATTGAAGAATAAAATATAAACAAATATGCACATATGAATACCTGAAGGACCAACTCACGATAAACATAATAAGTAAATGGGACCGAGGTCAGCCCACGGATTGACCTAAAGAATCATGATAGCTCCTGACTACCGGAAATTTTTTTTGATTTAGCCTGTTTATCTCCCTGAAAAGTTATCATATAGCACCAGGAATTTTGAGGAGGAAAGAGGTATCTCCCTATATAACTTAATGATAGCAGGCACACTTGTACTGTGCACTGCACACCTTTATGGTTCATAAATAAGCAATGCAATTGCACTGATAGTCAAGAACGGAAGAACATAATTGGTGCTCCGCGGTTTCTGCGGTGAAGGAGACTGACCATCATTCTTACCAAAAGTTTTCCTTACCAATTATGACCACCAGATTCATCACAAATTTGAAACCTCCAATCAACCATCGTAATAGAAAGAGGAAATCACCAAACTTTACCTGCTACAACCCGGATCATGCTAATAAAATGATGTGTTAATTATCTAATGGCTTCTAACCAGAATATTTAAAACTAAAGGGAAAAAAAAACATAGATCAACAAACCCGCACTGTCATCTATGGCTTGTACACCTTTCATAATTCCCTATACTTCGCTAAGCAGGAATCTTCTGCATCTCTAGCTATTTCGAGGGGCCATCAAACTTGAAAGTTAGATCATAAAAGGATGCAGGAATACAAACATGCTACCAACATAACCAAATATACCTGGTTGAGAACATCCATGATTTAAGATCAGGAGAGAAATTTCCAACTTGGCCCACCGATAATTCAACTAAAAACACAATTATCTTAACTAGGAAAAAGGGCAAACTGACAGGTGGAGTGTACAAGGATCTCTGGTCTGGAAGTGAATGTGCAAAAATATATGGCAACTTACAATTCAACATACCTGTCGGAATGGGCAAAAGTGGATGGTGTCCTACAATTTAACATACCAGTATGAACAGAAGAACCATCACTGGGTTAAAACTGTTGCGTGCAGCGAAAATTTCGGCAGCACTTCGACAGCACAACAAGAGATTCAGATCGCAATAAGAATTCCCGTCTCACAAAGGAAACAAGAATCTTAAGCGAATATCTCAACAAAGTAAGATATCGGCTCTTCCTCTCATTAGTTCTAGGACTGACCTGTCGAGGGATCCTAAAAGCTATTACAAATCACACAAAAACAGTACAACCAATTTTTACGTGGTTCGACAAATTGCCTACGTCCACGGGGCAAGGAGGGGGGAGATCTACTAATAGAGGGAGAGAATACAACTAGGGTTTACAATCACTCAATCTAAACCCTCACACAAAACTCTCAACAAAAGGATGCACAAAACCCTCAATAAAGGGGGCTGCTCAAAACCAAAAACACAAAAAAAAACAATGGCGACTGTTTTTTATCCTCCAGCCGCAAAACAATTGCACCCGAACCCCTTACTGCAGCCGCCTACCCAAAACAATCTCCTGCACGAAAAACTAAACAAAGGAACTAGGTATATATATATAGGGGATGTATTCAGGTGGGCCGGCCTTGGGTTCTCTCTTCACGCGTGATTGATTCACGCTTGTGGGTGGACCCCACAAGACACGTTCACAATTCTCCACTTCGATGAAGTTTTCTCAAAACTGAGCCGACACCAAAGCAACCAAATGTCTCACTTATTGTGGCCAGTACGAAGCCAATCCACAACAAGTCGAGAACTCAAACGAGAGTCCAAACAATCTCACCCCCATCAACTAATCCAAACCCGGCTACATCTGAAAGACTGCCTACGTATCCTCTTGCCCAAGGAATCAAGCCGAACGTAGTTCACCCAAATGGCCGCCAACGGTCTCAACAATCACGAATATGCAACATGTTTCGACAATGATCAAACTTGTTGCTCGGAACCACCTTAGTGAGCATATTTGCCGGATTATCCTTCGTGTGGACTTTCACAATTTCCACATCGCCATCTTCAAGAACATCCCGAACGAAGTGATAACGAACGTCAATATGCTTCGTTCTCGCATGAAAAACCTGATTCTTCGCCAAATAGATAGCACTCATGCTATCACAATGAATAGTGACGGACCTCTGCGATATACCAAGTTCCTCCAAAAGTCCTCGAAGCCAAATAGCCTCCTTCACAGCCTCCGTAACTGCCATATACTCTGCCTCCATCGTAGACAAAGCCACTGTCGACTGTAAGGTACATCTCCAACACACCGCCGCACGAGTCAAAGTGAACACATACCCCGTCGTAGACCGGCGCTTATTCAAATCCCCGGCATAATCTGAATCAACATAACCAATGCATAACTGCCCACCTTTAGTGTCCAGCTCATAAACCAAACCAACATTGAGCGTACCTCGAATGTACCTCAAAATCCATTTCACAGCGTCCCAATGACCCACTCCTGGATCGTGCATGTATCTCGACACCATGCTCACCGCCTGTGATAAATCTGGTCTCGTACATACCATTGCATACATCAAGCTTCCAACCGCACTCGCATATGGAATCTTCGACATCAACTCTCGATCTTCAACTGACTTCGGTGAAAGACCAGCTGAAAGCTTCAAATGGGCTCCCAATGGTACACTAACTGGCTTCGTATCCATGCTAACATGGAATCGCTGTAGAACCTTCTTTAATAAGCCACCTGTGTCAAACAAATTCTGCCCTTCTTCTTGTCTCTGCCGATCTCCATCCTTAGAATGCGCTTCGCCTCACCTAAGTCCTTCATCTCAAACTCATTTGAAAGCTGAACTTTCAACTCATCTATAGACGACCTGGAAGTAGAGGCATCTAACATGTCATCGATATAGAGCAACAAATAGATGTACGTACCTCCTTTTAACTTGCGAAAATATACGCAAGGATCAAACTGGCTCCGAGTGTACGAATAACCAATCATAAAACCATCAAATCGCCTATACCACTGTCGAGGAGACTGCTTCAAACCGTATAGCGATTTTTTCAATTTGCAAACCAACTTATCTTTCCCTACAGCTCGGAATCCTAATGGCTGAGTCATATATATTTCTTCATCAAGATCACCATGAAGAAATACCGTCTTCACATCCAACTGATCTAACTCCAATCCATACTGTGCCACCAAAGCTAGCAAAATCCGAATCGAAGAATGCTTCACCACCGGAGAGAAAACCTCATTGTAGTCAATACCTTCCTCCTGTGCATAGCCCTTCGCAACCAACCTAGCTTTGAACCTCAATGGAGTGCTCTCAATGCCCTCCTTCTTCGTGTATACCCACTTGCAACCAATCGCCTTCCACCCCTTTGGAAGCTCAACAAGCTCACATGTATCGTTCTTATGAAGAGATTTCATCTCCTCATGCATAGCCACCTGCCACGAATCAGCCTCCGAACTCTGCTCGGCCTCTCTGAATGTAGTAGGCACCAACTCATCGATACTCTCCACCGGAAGTGCATACGCAACTGTGTCGGCATACCGTGCTGGCATCTGTATATTTCTCCTCTGCCTCCGAACCGTAATAGAATCCTGAACCTGAGCCGTCGGTTCCTGATCCTGCACATTTGTACTCGTATCCTCCGTGTCACCGTCGTGCTCGCCTGGCGTCACCTCAGTCGGCACCTGCATGGATACTGTACCATCTGGACGATGTGGAGCTGCATCGATCTCCACCACCTGCGATATCTCCTCCGTCGGGTCGCTCTCCACCTGATGAGAGCTGGGAAGCTTCAAGATAGAAGCCTCATCAAACGTGACGTCCCTACTCAGCACAATCTTCTTATCAACTGGATCCCAAAGCTTGTATCCCTTGACACCACGCTTGAATCTACAAATATGGCCTTCCTAGCTCGAGGTTCTAATTTATCAGTTCTAATATGATAATATGCAGGGCACCTAAATACCTTGAGCTGATCATAGTCATGTGCTGGCTTTCCCGAGCACATCTCCATAGGAATTTTTCCCTCAATCGCAGATGAAGACAGCCTATTAATGATGTGGCTCGCATATGTAAGTGCCTCAGCCCAAAAGATCTTCTCCAAACCACTCTGCGACAATAAGCATCAGATCTTCTCCAGTAAAGACCGATTCAACCTCTCTGCCACCCTATTTTGCTACGGTGTATGACTAACTGTGAAGTGTCTCTCTATGCCCTCGTCTCGACATAGCTGCAGAAAGGGGTCTGATGTGTACTCGTCGCCATTGTCGGATCGCAACGTCTTGATCTTTCTCCCAGTCTGCAGTTCCAATCTCTTCTTCCACTTCACAAACAAATCTAGGACTTCACTCTTCTTCGTCATAGTGTACACCCAACAACGCTTAGAATAGGCATCTACAAAAGTGACGAACCAATGTCGACCACCAAGTGATGCAGTCTTAGTGGGACCCCAAACGTATGTGTGCACGTAGTCCAGGATGCCCCTCGTCTGATGAATGACAGTCCCGAACTTCACCTTCGTCTTCTTACCAAAAACACAGTGCTCACAGAACTCAATCTTTCCACTCTTAGCTCCCTTCAATAGCCCTTGTTTGCACAATGCCTGCAGTGACTTTTCACCTGTGTACCCCAATCTATAATGTCAAAGTCTGCTCATGTCCGCTTCTGAAATAGCCGAAGCAACCTGGCCAATTTCGATGCTTCCCTTCAGATAATACAAATTTTGATTACGGACTCCCCTCATCACCACCAATGATCCCTTAGTAACCTTCGTTACAGTGTTTTCGAAAGTCACCTTGAATCCCTTCGCCTCCAAAGCTCTAACTGAGATAAGATTTTTCTTCAGTTGAGGAACAAATCTCACCTCCTTCAACTCACGGACTACTCCATCGTGCATCCTAATCCGCACGGTACCTATCCCACAAACGCCACAGGATTGATCATTTCTCATGACAACACCCCCGTCGACTTTCTCAAAAGATGCAAACCAATCTCGTCTAGGGGTCACATGATAGGTAGCGCCGGAATCAAGCATCCAATCTGATGCATCCACATGGTTCACCTCCGGAGTAATCAGTAGAGAAAAGCACGAATCATCGGAATCATCGCCTTTCGCAATATTCACTTTATTAGCATTCGGGCCCTTTTTCTTGCCATTCTCTTTCTCCTTGAGCTTTGGACAGTCTCTCTTCCAATATCCCTGCTCCTTGCAGAATGCACATTGGTTCTTTGCTAATTGGTAGCGGCTTCTTGACTTTGACCTTCCTCTATTACCACCTTTTAGATATGGGCTTCTACCTCTCGTCGACAATGCCTCGCCTGAAGTGCTAGCACGGAAAGTCTCCTTGTCCTTCCTCCTCAAATCGTAGTTCGTCAAAGTGTTAGTCACTTCACTATAGCTGATAGAAGATCTCCCGTTCAACAAAGTGAGCACGAATGTATCATACTCCTCATCCAGTAAGGAGCCCAACAAAATAATCGTCTTGTACTCATCTGATATCTTCTCATCAACATTCGCCAAGTCCGACAACAACTTAGTGTAGTTATTCACATGAGCCGCTAGCGAGGTGCCTCTGGACATCTGAAATCTGAAGAGTCTTCGCAGCAAGTGCAAACTGTTCTCAACACTCTTTGTGAGATACTTATTGTTGAGAATTTCCCACATCTTCATTGCAGACGTCACCCCAATCACATCACATTTCAGTTCCTGTTCCAAACAGGACCTGATCACCCCACACGTGTTCCTATTCATCTTATCCTATATCGCCTCATCATATTTAGGTGGTCTCTCATGGACCATGATGGTCTCTTCCAAATTCTGAGTATTAAGCGCATCCTGTACGTCGCTCATCCACAAACCAAAGTTGATTTTTTCGTCATATTTCACCACACTAATTTTGGTGTTCTGAAAACCAACTTGAACCGTACTCGCCATTGACTTGCTGCTTTCACATTCTTCTCCCATTGCGAACTAACTTCAAATTGTAGAGAAAGAATAAATTTGATAGAAATTAGGAATCACCCAACTGAACCCTAGATCGGATTCCAAATAGATTTCCTAACCACACGAGGAAAGCGAAATCTCCAACGGCAACTCCTAATGCTATCTCCACCGAAGCCGAGAACTCCAAGAACTAAGCTTCACACAAGAATCTTCCTCCACCAAACTCCAAAACCCTAGATCTGAAATCTGGGCTCTGATACCACTTGTTGCGCGCAGCGAAAATTTCGACAACATTTCGACAGCACAACAGGAGAGTCAGATCGCAATAAGAATTCCCGTCTCACAAAGGAAACAAGAATCTGAAGCGAATATCTCAATAAAGTAAGATATCAACTCTTCCTCTCATCAGTTCTAGGACTGACCTGTCGAGGGATCCTAAAAGCTATTACAAATCACACAAAAACAGTACAACCAATTTTTACGTGGTTCGGCAAATTGCCTACGTCCATGGGGCAAAGAGGGGGGAGATCTACTAATAAAGGGAGAGAATACAACTAGGGTTTACAATCACTCAATCTAAACCCTCACACAAAACTCTCAACAAAAGGATGCACAAAACTCTCAATAAAGGGGGCTGCTCAAAACCAAAAACACAAAAAAAAACAATGGCGACTGCTTTTTATCCTCCAGGCGCAAAACAATTGCACCCGAACCCCTTACTGCAGCCGCCTACCCAAAACAATCTCCTGCACGAAAAACTAAACAAAGGAACTAGATATATATATATAGGGGATGTATTCGGGTGGGCCGGCCTTGGGTTCTCTCTTCACGCGTGATTGATTCACGCTTGTGGGTGGACCCCACAAGACACGTTCACAAAAACTACCAGGAAGTTAAATTCCTTTATTGTTGTTAGGCGCATGGACATGTATAATAAGGCAAAACTAATCATTTAAAAATTGCAATCAATTAACCTTATGTATTTAGCACCCGTGTTGTGAAAGGAATAACATGAACTATAATAAAGCAAAAGTAAAATTTCTCAGAATCAAAATTGTTATGGCTATACTGAAGTTCCTCATTTAGTAGACCAAAACTCATGGATCATGAGGAACTAAGAAAGGAATCTTTTACGAAAATCTGACCAGTTAGGACTTCTAAAAAAACAAGAAAATGTTTATATGAACAAAACCATTGCTGTTACCTGACTGAAGTGGATGAAACTCTTGAAGAAAATTGCAACTCGTATTTCAATTTATACCTTTTTGTGCCTAAGAATTTTCCATCTCTTAAATAATCATCTTTCTATTTTTTAATCATAATCCTATGTTTCATCATGTGGCTGTCAATCAAGGACAAAGCACGGCCTATATATATAATGAGAAACTACTACGCTGCACCTAAAGCAAATTAAAAACAACTGCACTAGCTCAATTATATGATAAAATTGCAGTGACAAAGTATTACTACAAACTTCTACGCAATGATAAATTACTAGTTACAATTTAGGCATTTAAACAGAAACACACTGTTAAACCAATGGTGAATCTAAAAGAGAAGAGTTTTATCTGTTTCAGTACTGCTCTGTTCTTGTGTACGACAAGTAAGGATAGCATAAGGATCCATACATCCGAAAAAGTCAGCGTCCTTGAGGACTTTGGCTCCGACGAGGACCTGAAGCGTTCCGCGAACCATCGCCTCTCTGCTTCGATTTCGATCGATTGATCGAATGAAAAAACTATTTGGATTTAAATATCAGAAACTATAATTAATAAAAAAAATTCAGATTTAATTAGCAGCTATATCTATTGTTCTAGATTGTTAGAAAAATCACTGCAAATAAACAAAAGAGTAATTTCAGAAAGGTTAGAAACGCAGGCCAGAGAGGGGTAATCGTGCGATCACTGCCCTAGAACAATAGTCGTCGCCTTCGCAGAGACGATTCAATGCGACTACGCCTAGCGGTAAGAACCCCCGAGATAAGCCGACACCAAAGTTTACTGCGAACTTTTGATCTCTTGCTCAATGGATGTTTACCCCAAAAATAAAATTAGAAATCAATTGTAGAGAATAAGTCAGAGAGAGAGAACGGAAGCTGCTCACTTTTCTTCCTTTGTTTTCATCCTTCATCGTGATCCCTTTTTATAGCTATCTTGATTTTCCCGTTGGAATAATTGCTGCAATCAAGGAGGAGGAATTCACGCTCGTTGATGAGGCCGGAGATGACGCCGACGTTGCTGAAATATGGGGAGGAATTGCGGGATTTCCTTAAAACCGCTCGGAGGAATAGAAGGAAAGAGAGGAGGAAACATCAGGTTTTAATCGGGGAAACGGAACATTTAGAAGATAAGGAAAGAAATA
>BQKN01000628.1:383934-430376 GCA_022839385.1 Asparagus kiusianus
ATGTATAAGGCTTTATACATATTGATAGTTACTACGGTATTATGTTTTAATACTATGTAGTCTGTACTATTGATTTGGAACTTATAGTGGAGTACAATTAGGGGTGTTAACGGAGCGGATACGGCTCGGGTATGGCACTTACCATATCCATATCTGCTTACCCATCTCGGATAAGGATACGGATACGGATATACACCGGTAAGAAAAATTCATTTCCATATCCGCCAAAACTGGATACGGTTACAGATATAGAATGTAATGATCGTAATTTTTTGATACTAGTTTAAATAATTTTTCTGGTATTTTAAATATTAAATTATTATTTTAAAACAGTATTTGTATTTTTCCCAATTTTCTAGAATTTTCTATGATTTAAAAATCCGGTTTTATATTAATTTAATAATTTTGATAATTATAAATTAATTTGTTATGGTTTTATATTAATTTAATAATTTTGATAATTATAAAAATCCTTCTCACCCCGCCGCCGCTTCCTCTGCCCTCTCCCCCTGACACCAGAGCCGCCGACCAGAGCTCCCCAGCCACCTCCGACGCCCAGATCTGCCCTCGCCCCGCCGTTCACGCCAACAACCTCCAAATCCACGCCGCCTCGAGTTCGAGCTCAGCCCCGACCAGACCCGTCATCGTCCTCAGCCCACCATCCCCACCCTCTTCCCTGACCAGCTCGCCGCCATCGACCGCCGACGAACACCTCCAGCACCCGAACCTAGCACACCATACCACGCCATCGAGCTCCCACCGCACACCAGCTTATCCTCGAGCTTCGACCCGTGCCTCTACCTCCGCCTCCAGATCTGTTCCCATGTCGCCGACGCCGCCATCCAGAGTCGCCTCCACCACGTAGGCCATCAACCCCCGCCGAGCTCTATCTCCCTTGTCATCGCATTCATCAACCCGAACCACCATCACCACCTCCCTGCCGTCGCCCTCCGACGTCGTCGAACCCAAGCTCCCGTCGTGAAAAAAGAGAAATATGTTTTATATATGTATAGATATATTTATATGTATATTCTTGAAAAAATAAATTGACCAAGAGACTTCAAAATTATTTGAAACAAAGAGTTAACAAGTTCTTTGTAAAACCTTTAATTAAATTTCTTAGTTGAACTTGGTTTTGTATAACTATAATGAAAAGATTTTCTAAGAAATTAACTTTGGAGTTATACATAATAATATATTCTTGAGTAAAAACTAGTTCTAATTAGATTGTTTAAAGATATCAAGAGAATTAATTATACATTGATTTTTTCAAATAAGCAAGTTGACCGAACATTATAGGTATATTCACTGCAAACCCTCACGAGTCTATAACTCATCCTCCAGGGCAACCTAAGGGTTTAAAAGTTTGTTGTATGTGCTAAATACAATCGCGATTCCGGCGAAAGTGAGATTGAATTTTTTTCTTTCCTTTTCATTTTTTTTTCTTTGCTAGAGGACTAACAACATATTAGGTGTAGGGGGTAATCTGATCATCACATTTTATTACATAATTATACCATCTATATCTATTTTATTTTAAATAAAACATATCTTAATTTGATGGTTAATGAGGATTTAATGAATACGAGCTCAAGATAAATCAGTTCCCTCAATTTTCTATCTTTTATTGAAGCTTTAATTGAAGCCTAAGATCAAGCTAAGCTGCTCATAGAAGCCCAAAGAATCCAAGAATCTTAGCCAAATTCGAAATTGAAGCAATATCAATATAAATATCGATACTTGTATCGTTACTAGTATCAATATCAGTATCAATAACTTTATGGATATAAATATGGATACATATATCAATAACAGTAACGATATAAGAAACGATACATAGTAAACAGTTTCAAATTGAAGGCTAAAATTATTTTACTTGGGGTTAAGTTTTATCTAAGTGATAATTTTAGTTGATGTACTCTATATATAAATAGTGGAAGAGAATAAGGGTTTTGGGTAGTGATTTTTTTTAAATCCTTGTTGCAGAGGAGAACCTTTAATTAGGTCTTCTAAATTATTAAAATTTTAATCTTCCATTAATAAAAGGGAAAATTGCTTTAAGGCCCCAAATTTATATTTTCAATATGCTTTAGCCCCCCCAACTTTCAAACATGTGCTGCAGCCCCACCTTTTTGAAAAAATTATTAAAAGCCCCTCTCCCCAAGTTCCTATGCAAACTTTATACATAATCCCTATTTTACCCTCCCCTACACACCCCTCCTCCTCCGTTCCCCCTCTGCCCCCGCCCCGCCTCCCTCCCCTCCCCGTACACCTCCTCCCCCCTGCCTCCCTCCCCTCCCCCTGTACCCCCCTCCTCCTCCCTCGGTCCCCCTTTGCCCCTTCCCCGCGCCGCCGCCAGCGCGTCCCGAGGAACTTCGTGTGGGCACATTTATGTTAACTCTTTTTCTGTAACATGTTAACTCTTTCTTGTAACATGTTAACTCTTTTCTATTAACTGTTAACTCTTTTCTGTAACATGTTAACTCTTACAGCTAACATGTTAGTTGTAAGAGTTAACATGTTAGCTGTTAGAGTTAACATGTTAGCTGTAAGAGTTAACATGTTAGCTGTAAAAATTAACATGTTATCTGTAAGAGTTAACATGTTACAGTAAAAAGTTAACATTTTACAGAAAAAAGTTAACATGTTACAGAAAAGAGTTAACATTTTACAGAAAAGAGTTAACATGTTACCGAAAAGAGTTAACATGTTACGGAAAAGAGTTAACATTTTACAGTAAAGAGTTAACATCCACTGACATAAGAAAGAGGAGGGTAAATTCGGGATTTAAATCAGCTGATATGTCTAATCATGAGCTGGCATGTCTAATCAAGTGCTGAAATGAGCTGGAATCATGATAGAGGGGCTTAGCCATATTTTTTTCAAAAAGGAGTGGCTAAAGAACATTAAAAAAAGTTGGGGGGGGCTAGAGCATATTGAAAATATAAATTTGGGGCCTTAAAGAAATTTTCCCTTAATAAAAATATGTATTCCTCTTTTTAATTTTATTTCTTCTTCTTTATTGATAAAGATGAAGATTTGTTTTCAAGGAGCCAACCTTAAAACAATATAAGTTTTTATTTTTCTCTTTTATTTTCTTATTTTAGAAATTCATATTTTAGGATTTTATTTTATTTTTATTTTTATATTGGTAAATTAAATTTATTTCATGTATTGTGGTGTAGATTTACTTTCATACTCTTTTATTATTTTGTTACTTCATAGAATTTATTTTCTTGTATTTTTCTTTTGCGGCGTAAATTTGTTTACAAGTGGCGACCTTCATTTCCTGAACAGAAACCAAAATTTAAGATCCCTCGATTGTTAGGGGCTGTTTGGTTGTATGTTTTTACCATGTAAAATAATGGAAAGTGTAAAAAAGTGGGTCCCAATGTCA
Organism: Asparagus kiusianus; assembly: GCA_022839385.1. NCBI lineage: Eukaryota > Viridiplantae > Streptophyta > Magnoliopsida > Asparagales > Asparagaceae > Asparagus > Asparagus kiusianus. The sequence goes on from BQKN01000628.1 coordinate 387,332, forward strand.
GCTTTCATCATTTTACATTGTTTGTTTAAATTCTCTTTTACATGAAAAGCTTACACCTTTTGATGAGGTGTCACCGAAAGCAAAATCATCAAAATTAGGAGTGATTTTGTTGGAAAGCTTACACAATGTCATAAATGTGTCCAAAAAAATAATAAAAAAGTCAAAACCTCGTAGAAAGTGGTGAGGTGGATAACCACTTTCCATTTTGTGTCATAAATACTCTAGTTTATATTATACTATCCAAACAATGTAATACTATTATTTTAGGATTCACAAAGATTCCTAACCAAACAATGTAAATACTCGAATGGAAAGTAGTGAGGTGGATAACTACTTTCTATTTTGTGTCATAAAAACTCTAGTTTCCTAATGGCATCCAAACAGCCCCTTACCTGAGAATTGTTAGATGTCATGATATAAGGCTATATATTTTAATGAGAATAAAAAAGCTATCATTGATGGCCTTTTTCAAAAGAATGTGGATCACTACCAAATGAAGCTGGTCTGCTACGTCTTTTTAGCTTGGTAGGCTGCTAACTGTCATAGTTGTTGGGAATTTAACGCTGAAATCCCTAATGCGACGAAAATGCAGTATAGAAAGAAGTACACCAAGATTTAACGAGGTTCGGCAACTGCCTACGTCCTCGGGAGCCACACAGATAATTTCTTATTAATCAAACAAGAAATTATAATTCAAGAGCAAATCCCTAAACTGGGATTTCTCAAATAAAACACTGTAGCTACAGTGTTAATAATTAAAGGGTATGAACCCTTTCAAATCTCAACTTGAGAATAAATACCCCACAATTAAAACCCTCTTTAATTCTCTATTTCTCTCTCTTCTTTAATCCCCTCAAACACTGTTGAAGCTGGGAATAAATCAGAAAAATCGCAGCAGCGATTTAGGGCAGCCGCCAGGAGAAAAAACGAAAGAGAAAGGGGGAAGAAAAATCGGCGGCGACAAACCCTAGGCTGGAGGGGGGGTTTTATAGGGAGAGTTGATGGGCTGGCGACAGCCTGTCGCCAGCTGCCCTCGGACGCCAAAGGCCGCGGACGCAGAGTTCGGACCCCCTGTGACGCAGAGTTCGAAGGTCTGCGTTCGCCCGAAGTTTGCGTCTGATCTCCTCAACTCGCCTGTTCGAAGTCGCCTGGAGATTGCCAACTCGAGTTCGCCTGCTCGAGAGCTTCGCCTGCATCTGGTCGTCGATAATCTTGCCTGGGCTTCGAGCTTCGTCGGAGCTCGTCGGAGCTCCTCCGCCGTCGGAGGTTTGAATCCACCCCCAAAACTAACAATCTCCCACTTGGAGACCAAACCGACGCCAACGGGCTATCTCATCATGCTCCTTTCCTGTGTGGCTCCGCCCTCATCATCTATGCATGAAGGCCAACTGAAGTTGCGCACAACTCCAGTTTCTGAACTGTCACCGTCTTTGTTAACATGTCAGCTGGATTCTTACTTCCTAGAATCTTCTCCAGTTTCAACACGTCATCTTCCAACAGGGATCTGATGAAGTGGTACCGAAGCGCAATATGCTTCGTTCTAGAATGAAATGCGGAATTCTTCGCCAAGTGTATCGTACTCTGGCTGTCACTGTGCAAAACATTCTTCTCCTGTTTAAATCCCAGCTCTGTCAACAAACCTTGAAGCCATATCATCTCTTTATTGGCTTCCGTCACTGCAACATACTCAGCTTCTGTAGTGGATAGGATAACGATCTTCTGTACCTGTGACATCCAACTAACAGCTGTAGTTCCGACGGTGAATACATAGCCGGTGGTGCTTCTTCGGTGATCAACTTCACCGCCGAAGTCTGCATCTACGTACCCTTGCACTTCTACCTCTCCCTTACCAAAGTGCAAACACTTCTGTGTGGTGCCTCGTAGATATCTCAGAATCCACTTGACCGCTTCCCAATGAGCTTTTCCTGGATTCGACATAAACCGACTGACCACTCCCACTGCATGGCCAATATCTGGTCTCGTACAGACCATAGCGTACATCAAACTTCTGATAGCTGAGGCGTAAGAACCTGAGCCATACTATCTTTTTCTTCTTCAAATTGAGGAGACTGATCCTTCGATAGACGAAAGTGGCTGGCCAAAGGTGTGCTCACAGGCTTGGCGTTGCCCATGTTAAATCTCTGCAAAACACGGTTGATGTACTCCGTCTGAGATAACTGCAAGAGACCTCTCTTCTTATCTCTCGTGATTTACATTCCAAGGATCTTTTTTGCTGGACCCAAGTCCTTCATGTCAAACTCCTTTGACAGCTGCTGCTTCAAATTCTTGATATCCTTCATATCTGCTCCTGCAACCAACATATCATCAACATACAGCAGTAGGATAATATAGCTGGACTGATATCTTTTGAAGTAGCAACAGTGGTCGGCGTTGCACTTCTAGAAACCTTCCTTGTGCATGAAGCCGTCAAACTTTCTGTACCACTGCCTTGGGGCTTGTTTCAGGCCATACAAGCTCTTCTTGAGTCTGCACACCAGGTTCTTCTTCTTTTCTTCTGAGAAACCTTCTGGCTGGTGCATGTATATCTCCTCTTCTAGATCTCCGTGAAGGAACGCCGTCTTCACGTCTAACTGTTCGAGATGAAGATCTTCAATTGCTACAATACTCATCACTGTCCTGATAGTATTTAGCTTCACCACGGGAGCGAAAATATCGGTGTAGTCAATTCCTTCCTTCTGCTGGAATCCCTTGATAACTAGCCGGGCTTTATATCTCCTGGAACCATTCTGCTCCTCTTTCACCCGGTACACCCATTTGTTGTGGAGTGCCTTCTTACCCGTGGGCAACTCAGCTAGTTCCCACGTCTGGTTTGATATGAGAGACTTCATCTCATCTTTTATGGCAAGCTCCCACTTGCTTGCATCTCCACACTGACAAGCTTCATCAAAGCTTCAGGCACCCCACCATCTGTCAACAACAAATAGTTCATGTATCTCCTGTTGGGTACAGGAGGACGAGAAGATCTTCTTAATATCGGAGCTGGTGCGTCGGGCTCCTGCGCACCATCTTGTCCAACAGGCTCTTCTGGCTGAGGACCCTCTGCATTTGGTTCTTCCGAGAGGTTACTCGGGACATCATCTGCATCTACAAATATTGGTTCGCTCTCTGAGTCATCTGTCTTGTGCATGTCCTTGTACATCACCTTCTCGTTGAATATCACATCTCTGCTTCTGATCACCTTCTTGTTTTCGTTGTCCCAAATGCGGTAGCCGAATTCATCTTCACCATAGCCGATGAAAGTGCATTTCTTTGACTTGGGATCAAGCTTATTCCTGCCTTGATCACTAATATGCACGTAAGCTACACAACCGAAAACTTTAAGATGTGAGAGTTTTACCTCCTTTCCGCACCATACCTCCTCTGGTATTCTGTGCTCCAATGGAACCGATGGACCTCGGTTGATCAAGTAAGCTGCTGTGTTGACCGCTTCTGCCCAGAACTGCTTCGGTAGGCCTGACTGTACTCGAATGCTTCTGGCTCTCTCTGTCAACGTTCGGTTCATCCGCTCAGCTATACCATTTTGCTAAGGCGTGCCAGGCACGGTTCTCTCCATTCTGATTCCGTGCTCATAGCAGAACTTCTTGAATCCGGTGTCTTCATATTCACCGCCATTGTCGGTCCTGAGCTTCTTTATTCTCAGACCGGTCTCATTTTCAACCATAGCTTTCCATCTCCTGAAAGCTTCAAATACTTCTGACTTGTGCTTCAGAAAGTAGACCCACACTTTTCGAGAGTGATCATCGATAAAAGTCACGAAGTAGTGTTTTCCACCAATGGACGCGGTGGTTGTTGGTCCCCACACATCTGAGTGAACAAGCTCTAGCTTCTCTTTCCTGGGGGTTTTGCCACTCGTCTGAAAGCTGACTCTCTTTTGCTTTCCGAGTATGCATTCTTCACACATATCCATCTCCACTGACTGCAGTCCTGGGAGTTTTCCCTTTGTGTGCATGATTTTCATCCCCTTCTCACTCATATGACCGAGTCTCTGGTGCCACAGCTTTGAAGTCTCATTGCCTGCTGCAACTGAGATTAAACAACGTGCACCTGCTGTCATATATAGGGTACCAGTCTTCCTACCTCGGGCAATTGTCATTGCGCCCTTTGAGATCTTCCAATCATCTCCATGGAAGGTCGTGGTATATCCTTCGCCAGCCAACTGGCCTATGGATATTAAATTCTTTCTCAGGTCGGGAATATGCCTGACATCCTTCAGCTCCCATACTGACCCGTTCAACTTAATTTTCACCATGCCTTTGCCCACAATAGCACATGGTTGATCATCACCAAGATATACGTATCCAAGATTTCCGGGGGTATACTTCTCGAAGAATTCTTTCTGAGAGGTAGCATGGAACGATGCTCCTGAATCTAACACCCAAGATTCCTCCTTGCTCTCCAAAGAGCATATCAATGCGTCATCTCCTCCTGAAGTGGAAGTGACATTCACCTCTGCCTTCGCTTTGTTCTCCTTCTGTGCACTCTTGCACTGATTCTTGTAATGCCCGGTCTTTCCACAATTCCAACACTCGATAGCCTTCGAGCTGTTGCTTGGATTCCTTGATTTGGACCTCCTGTCCTTTGATCTACCTCTGTAGTTTGATTTTCCTCGTCCGTTTCCTCTGGTTGAATTTCTACCTCTTGACTCTGTATGCAATACTGAAGAGGTTGTAGCTTCACCCGTCTCTCTCCGTCGGATCTCCTCACTGAGAACCAGATCACGAACGTCGTCGAACTTCAACTTGTTGTTTCCCGATGAGCTACTCACGGCTATGACTGTAGCGTTCTAACTCTCTGGTAGGGAAGACAAAAGTATTAACGCCCGAACTTCCTCATCAAACTCAATCTCAATTGAACTCAATTGGGTTGTAACCGTATTAAGTTCATTGAGGTGTTGTGCTACTGACGCGCCTTCCGCCATTTTCAGATTGAATAACCGCCGCATCAAATGAACTTTTTTCGCGGCTGATGGCTTCTCATACATATTTGAGAGAGCTGCCATAAGACCCGCCGTGGTCTTCTCCTTCGCTATGTTGAACGCAACGTTGCGAGTCAACGTCAATCTGATAACTCCGAGGGCTTGTCTATCTAGAAGGTTCCACTCTTCTTCCTTCATAGAATCCGGCTTCTTCCCCAATAGTGGTTGATACAAATTTTTCTGATACAGATAATCCTCTATCTGTATTTTCCAGAATTCGAAATCTGTTCCATCAAATTTCTCAAGTCTGATTTTTCCTTCATCTGCGGCCATGGCTCCCACTTGAATCTGACTTCCTCTAGATCGTTTCACGCTCTGATACCAGTTGTTGGGAATTTAACGCTGAAACCCCTAATGCGACGAAAACGCAGTATAGAAAGAAGTACACCAAGATTTAACGAGGTTCGGCAACTGCTTACGTTCTCGGGAGCCACACAGATAATTTCTTATTAATCAAACAAGAAATTACAATTCAAGAGCAAATCCCTAAACTGGGATTTCTCAAATAAAACACTGTAGCTACAGTATTAATAATTAAAGGGTATAAACCCTTTCAAATCTCAACTTGAGAATAAATACCCCACAATTAAAACCCTCTTTAATTCTCTATTTCTCTCTCTTCTTTAATCCCCTCAAACACTGTTGAAGCTGGGAATAAATCAGAAAAATCGCAGCAGCGATTTAGGGCAGCCACCAGGAGAAAAAACAGAAGAGAAAGGGGGAAGAAAAATTGGCGGTGACAAACCCTAGGCTGGAGGGGGGGTTTTATAGGGAGAGTTGATGGGCTGGCGACAACCTGTCGCCAGCTGCCCTCGGACGCCAAAGGCCGCGGACGCAGAGTTCGGACCCCCTATGACGCAGAGTTCGAAGGTATGCGTTCGCCCGAAGTTTGCGTCTGATCTCCTCAACTCGCCTGTTCGAAGTCGCCTGGAGATTGCCAACTCGAGTTCGCCTGCTCGAGAGCTTCGCCTGCATCTGGTCGTCGACAATCTTGCCTGGGCTTCGAGCTTCGTCGGAGCTCGTCGGAGCTCCTCCGCCGTCGGAGGTTTGAATCCACCCCCAAAACTAACAATAGTTGAGTATTATATTCTGAAAAACTACTTTTATTGGTGAATATTATCAAGTTATGTTGTAAGTTTTTTTACCAGAATTTGAGATTTTATGTAACATTGACGGAATATAGCAATTACCTATATAAACTACGAGCTTCTTTTCTTTTCTTTTTTTTTTTTGGTGGGGGTGTCAGTCCTGGAGATGCCAAATGAAAAATCATTTCGCCATGGATGAGAGTGATAGTTATGAGATTGTTCATGGTTGTTTTCTTCTTACTCTTCCTCCTATTCTTGGTGCCTCTCGTTATTTCTTTCATGCATGTTTGTATTCGTATAGAGACACTTACCTCATTAGATAACTCTTTAATTGATAGACATACACAATGTATCCCTATGTTACTATGTATCTCCCTTGCAAAAGAATTTTGGTCTTTCATTGCTTGAAAGTGCAACTATATAGGGCAGAAATTGGAATAATTTTTTTTAAATTAAAAAGAGCAATATTTGGGTTACATTCAAAGAAACCATTTGAGAAGTTAAATTGCTGATTTGCTTCAAGTTTAAGAGATTTTGATGTATGAAAAAGAGTTCAGTTGTTGAAGCATAATGAGCTTGTGTTCTGCTTACTTGCATCTTTTTCAACGCAGCACTGAAGCCTTCATCCTCCTACCTATGGACACAATTCGAGGTTTATAACATACGTAATATGGCATCATTCTTTCATCAAGCATAGAACCATTCCCTTATTATGAATAGAGATTGGATGCATGTTGGGGAGGAACCCCTATGCCGAGATCCAACCAAATAACCGAGAGAGATAAACAACCACACCAAATAATAGCACAAACAATCAAACACCAGATTTTACGTGGTTCGGCGAGATGCCTACGTCCACGGGGCAAGGAGGGGGGAGTTTTTACTATTAGAAATCAAGGGGATACAACTAGGGTTTCAAATCTCTCATAAATCCTCAACAAATCAACTCTTGATCTCACCAATTGCTCCTAAAATAGAAGCCCAAAGAAAACCCTCTCAATCTGCTCAAAACCCATTGCTTACAAACCCTAGAATCGAGTTTGGGTATTTATAGAAAACCCAAATGAAACAGGTCTAGAAAACAGACCCAGCCCAAAACCGCTACGACGGTCGACCGGTATGGTCGACCGCGATCCATCGCGGTCGACTGGCCCGGTCGACCGCCCTCCATCCAGCACGAGGTCCAAAATTCCAAAGAGTTCGGCGGTTGACCGCGGCGGTCGACCACCACTAATCCAAACGCCCAGTAGCTTCTGTGCACGAATGCGGTCGACCGCACCGGTCGACCGCCAACCTGTTTGCCTGAAAACTAAACCTGAGCACCATCTCTTCAAATCTTCACCTCGGCGAAGATTCTTTCAAAACTGAGCCGACACCGAACGAACCAATACCTCAACTGTTGCATCCAGTACGCCATGGCAACGGACTCATGACAACGGACTCCAATCACAACACGTCGAGACCCAAACGGGAGTGCGAACACTCAACCCCAAAACAACTGTGTCTACTCACCAAACAACTGAGCCTACACCGACTACACCAAATGCCTCACTTGCTGAGACCCAAATGGGAGTGTAAACACTCACCCCAAATGTCGATGTCGCTCACCAAATCGGCTGCATCATAAAGACTGCCTACGTATCCTCTCCGAGGAATCAAGCCTTCACGTAGTTCACCTAATGGCCTCCAAAGGCCCTCAATCCAACCTGCAGCTGATAGCATCATCAACGGCCCCAAACTAAAAACAGTCCAACACCTCCACCTGAGATGAAACAATGGCCGTATTCAAAACATATCCACCAGCTGCATCCAAATCAACCACCTCATCATCTGCACCCATAAATAAATGACTCCCACGCTGTGCCGCCTCAGCTGGAATCCCAACCAATGCAGAATGACCTGGAGTATGTGGTAAAATCCCCACCCAATGTGGAGTAGCATCACCCTCCACCCGCTGCGATATCCCTCTGACCTGATCAATACTCTCCACCTGCCGAGAGTCCAAAGTGACAAACTTGCTCAGACCAAACTCAGAAGCTCCCCACTGATAGCCGAACAAGCCTCTGAATCCCAAATGCGCAATCGGATCCAATCTCACATCCACGATGTGACCAAGTGCTGGGTAGCCCAATATCCGACGCCAATCAAAATCTGAAACAGCTCCAGCAGATCTAACAACTCTATACGCAGCAGTCGGCAACCTCATAAGATGACCAAAACCTGTCGAAGCCTGAATACCAGATCCACTGCTCGACAACCAATGTCGATCCTCCTCCAGAAAGGAACGACCCACTAAATCCGCCATCTCATCACGTCGCGCTATTGTCTCCTCTCTTCTGAAGTGTCTCCAACTGCCATGAGCTCGGCACCAATGCAAGAAAGGACTCCTACTAGAACAAGTACGACTGGTAACTTTTATGCCCATACACCTCCTCCAACTGTTATGGACTACTAGGGCTTTATACTAACGGGACTTGGTTGCAACCCAAATATACCTAGTACAATCCACAACATAGGAAATAAAGTAACGATTACCTCCCGATGACGCCTCCTCGGAAAGCCCCCCAATGCCTGACTGAACACCTCCAATAAGACCCCTCGATCGATGGATAGAAGTGCTGAACTCCACCTCGGTCTTCTCGCTCATCCCAATGTGCTCATAGGACTTCAATCTGCAGGTCATAGCACTCCTCAACAATCTGTGCACGGTATAGCCAACAAAATATCCCAGCACCAAACAATGCCACAGTCTAACCATAGAAGTAGTCAGCGCCCTATCAACTACCGTGCTCCCAAGCAGATAATACAAGTTACTCCGTCTGACGCCCTTCATCACAATCATGGACCCCGATGTGACCTTCAAGCGAGAATCCGCCAAGGTCACCCTATAGCCTGATGCCTCCAATACCCCAAGTGAAATGATGTTCTTCCTCAGTTAAGGAGCGAACCTCACATCAGCCAACTCCCGAATCATCCCGTCACTCGTCCTAATCCGAACGGTACCAATACCACCAATAGGGCATCTGTGATCATTACCCATAAGAACAGCATCCCCTCTTTCCAACTCCTGAAAGCTGGAGAACCAATCCCTTCTAGGGCATATGTGGTAAGTAGCACCAGAATCCAACATCCACTCGTGTCACGCCCCGCTTCCCAAAATACCAGGGAATCGGGACTCGAACAAGCCCGCGACGTATTAGACTGAGGGGAGATAAGTGCTAGACTCCGTCTTCTCAATCTAATACACTAAGCGTCTGGAAAATAAATAAAATGCAAAGTCACAGGTCCCCAATCACAGATAGCGAGAATATAATGAACAATACAGAATAAAATGATACATATCACAAATGAATATCATCCAAGACACAAAGTTTGGGTCAAACATGCCCTTATATATATCTGAACAAATGAATACTGAAGAGGTACAAAGATAGATCGATCAACGAAAATAGAAGGAACTACAAAAGTAAACAAGGACCAGCATATAATAAAAGAGACGACTAGACCTCGACTTCTTCTTCTGCTCTATCTACAAGGCACTCCTGCTGAGAATCTTCTGACTCTTGCTGAACCTGTTCTTCCTCTAAGTCTGACGTACACCAGAGAAAACAGGTGTACGTCAGGTGCATGGCGCACGACAAGACCCCACAAAGAAAATAGAACGAACGGAAATCCAATGCGAAAAACGATACGATAACAGAAACAACAAAAGAACGTACAACTGAAATCCGCAAATCAACATGAAAACACTACTAAATCATGATAACATAAAGAATCCAAAATCGATGAGGTAACGAGGTCATGCAGCTAGCGATCAGGCTAATCATCCAAGTCACAAGGGCATACACTAGATGGAATTAATACTTAAAAATCTACAACAAGAGACGTAGTACGTCGAGCAAAATAATCCAAACAAGGAAACCCTCATGTATATACCATATGTCTCAAATTATAGATAATTAAATATTAATCCCGATCTATGTATGAAAAGAAGTACAACCGGCCTACATCTCATAAGAATCATATCTAGCCAAGAATCGATGTCATGTAACTAACTATCCCATCACTCATCTCAAATAATCAACAATCTCAATATCACTGCTCCTCAGACCCACCCCAGGCCGACACAAGGCACTGGCGCGAGCCTGGAAAATAATCAACAATCTCAATATTGTTAGACCCTAGAGGGGGGTGATTAGGGTCTTATGCTAATCTAATCCGATTAAAATGCCAATTAAAACTACTTAACAAATATATTCTTGCAAGATAGATATACGAGAGATATAAGCAAGAATAAGCAATATGAACAACAAGATATATCCTAACAAAGAGATATAGGCAATGTATGTGCAAGGATATAAAACTAACACAAGGTGATATATCCTACCAAATAAATATACAATATGATATATGCAAGGATATGTAAACAACACAAGGGTAAATAATCTAAATTAGATAGTGGGCAATATAATCAACAAGCAATATACAAAGGCGATATAAGATATGAACATAAAAGCAAGTGCGCCAATGCAATCACAAACAAAGGATATGTTTACGAGGTTCGGTTCCCACGACCTACGTCCCCGCTCCTCACCTCGAGGAGATACTCCACTATCACAACCGGGTTTTCTACGTTCACCCGAACAACGTTTACACCTCACAATACAATCACTATGCAATCACACCTCACACACTAAGTGTTGGTCCTAGCCCGTGTCCTCCTCCTCAAGTGCTCGGTTACAACCTCTCCCTAGGCACGTCAACCGACGCCACTCCTCTTGGATTCGACCCCGTCTCTCACCACACACTTCTCTCGGTGTACAAGTGTATTACAAGTGAATCCTCACAATTAAGCACAATATAAATCAATTTGATTGTTCTCTAAACAAGGTAAGAACTCAATTAAGCACAACTCTTAGTCACAAACCCACAACCCCAAATTATACTATGAATGTAAATACACTAAGCTCAATAAGTTGTGTGTGAACAAAGAGTATCAATAAAATGATTAAACTAAACTCAATATAAATCTAGCTTATGGAAATTATAATCAAAATAATAAATTGCTAGATGAGTTTAGAAACACTTCTCTAAAGATGACAAGAGAGTAGGAGAAGAGTGAATGCTCAAACACCAAAGGATGATCTCCACTTGCTCTTGTGAAATTGAATTCACAAACTCAAACCCTCAATTACTTAAAAGCTTCTTAAACCAAACTTAAACAAACACTAAATAAGTTTAAACCCTTGTTAAACTATTTTAAAACATTCTCTTAGATATACTTGGAGGTATGAGGGCATGGGGTATATATAGGCTCATGAAACAACCCCAAAAACCAATAAAAACACCCCCAAAATATTAAAATAAACAAAAAACAGAACTAGCCATTACTGTAGCAACGGTCGGATGCTACAGTAACTTCGGTCGACCGGTACGGTCGACCGGGAGCCATATGCAAAGCTGAGTAACGTCCAGAGACATTTCCGGTCGACCGGCCCGGTCGACCGGAGTTATTGTAGCAGTGCGCAGCTGTTTTGTAAAATCAATTTAAAATAGTAAATGAACTCCAAAAATTATGTAATTTTGTGGGAAGGTTCTAGACATGTATAAAAACATGTTAGAGAAAGAATTTCTGAAAAAGTATTTTGCAGTTGAGAGAAATAAATGTTTGAACACAGAAATACAGTTTCTGAAAATCTGCTGTGATACACGATTTTGTAAAATCAATTAGGAACAGTAAATCACCTCCAAAAATAGTAAAATTTTGAGAGAAGTTTCTAAACATATAGATAAACATGTCAAAGAAATAATTTCTTGAATATCACTTCCCATTTATGAAAACTCATCGGTTTTGTAAAAAACATGCACGAACATGCACGAATGAAAACATGATTTTGTAAATTTCATTAAACATAACAAATCAATTCCAAACTTGATGAAACTTTACGAAATGTTTATAAACATGAATACAAACATGTTATAAAAAGAATTTCTCAATTTTCATTTCTCAATTGTGAAAACTCATTATTTTGTAAAAACATGCATGAATATGAATTTCTTAAGAGCATGTTTTTGACAAAAAGAGTTTAAACGCATATTGAAACTTTATGAAATGTCTTCATAAACATAATAACACATGAATATAAAGTAAATATGGTCAATAAAACAATATCACAAAGTTTTCTCAAAATAGCTCATTTTGTAAGAAAATCCAATATTGTGTGTGTATATGATATTGAGCTTAGAGTATTAAACACACATAATATAAACATATACTAAATATACCCAAACTTGATGAAGGTCTTCAATGAGCATGACTTGGTAAACTTTGCGGAAGAAGCTTGTAATTGGATCTTTAACTTGAATTGACGTTGCTTCACTCCACAATTCCGCCAACCTCCATTTGATATGATCGTTAAGGCTCGATTCCATCCATTCTCCAACTCGTTGTTTGCCTAGAATAAATACGAAAACACAAACACTAGACAAACAACATTAGTTATAAATTGTTTGTAAATCATCATCAAAACAAGAAGGCCAACAAATATCACTGCACCTCAGACCCACCCCAGGCCGACACAAGGCGCTGGCGCGAGCCTGAAAAATAATCAATAATCTCGATATCACAACTCCTCGGACCCACCCCGGTGACTACACAAACTTCAACAGCGCGAGCCCGGAATATACATCAATAATCACATATCACAACTCCTCGGACCCACCCCGGTGACTACACAAACTTCACCAGCGCGAGCCCGGAATATACATCAATAATCACATATCACAACTCCTCGGACCCACCCCGGTGACTACACAAACTTCACCAGCGCGAGCCCGGAATATACATCAACAATCCTAACCGCTCACATAGACCAAGACTTCTCATCCTAATTCTCATAATTCCAGGTCAACTACACACGAGATTCTAGATCCTAACTGTGTCATACAGGTCACTATAGTCATAAACTCCTAATAATTCTCAATCACAACAATGAACAATCAATGCAACTAATCATGTGCGATAATATTATAGCATATCAAATAATCAAAATAAGAATTATAAATCATAAACAACAGCTGCATAATTCAGAAAATAATCTTTTTCTAAATTAATCCATTTTAAATTATTTCGCTTAACAATTAATCTAAACTAATACATTTTCCAAAATAAATTCTTTTAAATAATTATAATTATCTAAAAATGATTCTTTTGCCGAACTAAATTCTTTTAATTCCTTATAATTATTCTGAAAATGTCATTTATCATATTACCATGATATAATTAATATTCTTCAGCAAACAATCCCACGCAGATAAATACGTCACAATTAAACTACGCAAATGATTCATAATAATGTAAATATTCAACTACGAAACAATGAGAGCAGGATCTTGCACATAAATAATCTACGACAAATATAAGAATTGGAACAAAACCAAACGAGGATCGGGATCATGCCTCGGGGTATTGTCGATCGCGTCGGCGTCGACGTCGACGGCGAGGACAACAGCGAACTCGGGCAACGACCGTGGAACGGCTCGAGCGAGGCTGATGGAGGCGCTGCTGCAGGTCGTCGGGCTGATGAGGCGGGAGGCGGGCGATAGCTTGGCTTGGTCAGGGCTGATGGCTCGCTGCTGGGGGCTGCTGGAGTTAGGCAGCTCGAGAGGGGCTGAGGGAGGATGAGCGGCTGGTGGTGGAGACGGCGGTTGATGGCTGGGGTAGGAGGTCAAGGCGGAGATGAGGAGCAGGGGAGGAGGGTCTGGTCATGGGCGTAGGCGAGCGGCAGCAGGAGGAGGGCGAGCATGGCTAAGGGGCCGTCGTGCAAAGGTGGCCGGAGGTGGTGCAGATCTGGTCAGAGGCGGACACGGAGGCCAAGGCGGCGGGGAGAGGAGATGGGGCTGGAGGCGGTGCAGCAGGGGATGGGGCGAGTGGTGGTGAAGTTCGACGGAGGGAGAGAGGGAACTAGGGGAGCGGTCGACGGCGTGGGTGCGGACTCGCGGCGGCGCTGGCGGGTCTGAATGGCGGCGAAGGGGAAGGAGAGGACGACGAGGAGGGCTGAGTTGGGTTTCGGTCGCGGGGAAAGAGGCAAGGGGATGATGACGATGGCGGCTCGAGCGGTGGTCGCGGCGAGGTTGGCGGCGTCGAAGGCCAGGTCCGGGGGCTCCGGCGAGGGTGGCGGAGGCTGGTGCGGATTGCGGGCAGGAAGAGAGGGCGATTGGGTGGTCGCGGTCGTCGGAGCAGCGGCCTAGGGCGGCGGTGACTGGAGGTCTGGGTGCGGTTCTTTGGAGGATGAAGGAGAGATGGGTTTCTTTGGGGGTGAACTGATGGAGAGAGAGAATGAAGGGAGAGATGGTACGGTTGAAATGAAAAGGAGGGGAGAGAGAAAATAGAGATTGATTGGAGAGAGAGTATGAATTTATTTGGTATGATTTTGAATTTTGAAAATGAGAGAAAATGGAAAGAATGATTTATGGCTGGAGAAAAACATGAGGAGTGATTAGGGGTTGATTGGAAAATTGATTAGGGAGATTATGGTAAGAATTCAAAGGGAAGAAAATTAAGGGAGGGAAATAATTACGAAAATTTTATATAATATTCTGAATAAATATTATATTAATAAATAATATTAATAAATTATTAATAACCAAATATATTTATATTTATATGCTAATCTATGCTTAGAATCACATTAATAATAATAATATAGATGATATAAGTGACCAAATGATTATGAAAAAAATTCACCAAATCATAAATTAATATTTAGCAAAAATAATAAATACAATACTATATATTTTATTTATTTACTTATTTATTTATTTTGAAACTCAGAAAATTTCTAGAAATTAGGAAAATGTTAATAAAATAAAATTTAATATTTTAAATACTAGAAAATTTATTTAAACATGTATCAAAAATTACGGTTGTTACAACTCGGTAGAGTCGGCAACACCAATTGACGGAAGAGCTGGGCATGAATAGCCTGAAGAATCTGAATCTGAAATGTCACCACTAGCCTTGGCAACATTCACCTCTGAAGCTTGAACATCTTTCCCCTTATTCTTCACGGCTTGCAATTTTGGGCATTCGGCTTTCCAATGTCCATCTTCTCTACAAAAGGCATACTGATTCCTACCAACCGCAGGATGCCCCCTCTAGACTGCGACCTCCTACCACGGTTTGGACTTTTAGCTCTTGCAACTAATACCCCCACAACCGGCTTAATGGAAGTCTCCTTGTCCTTCTTTCGAAGTTGATAGTTCACAAGGGCTGCGGTGACCTCACTATACGAAAGAGATGCCTTTCCATTAATAAGAGTGAGGACGAAGGTCTCATATTCCTCGTCGGGCAAGGAACTCAATAATAACAATGCCTTATCCTCGTCTTCAACAATGACATCTACATTCGCCAAATCTGCAAGTAGCTTCGTGTAGTGGTTCATGTGATCACTAATAGATGTCCCCTTCTTCAATTGGAAGCGATAAAGCCTCCTCTTCAAATGCAAACGATTTTTGACGCTCTTCGTCAAATATTTGCCCTCTAGCACCTCCCAAATCTTCTTTGCCGAAGTTTCATTCATCACATCATATTTTAGATCTTGGGTAAGGCAAGACCTAATCACACCACACGCCGTTCTATTCATTTTATTCCAAACCTTATCATCAATGTCGGTTGGTTTTCCGTCCAACTCCAACGTATCTTCCAAATTTTGCGCATTTAGCGCATCCATGACTTCACATCGCCAAAGTTCAAAATTATTTGTGCCATTGAACTTTTCCACATCTATTTTCATAGAATGTATATTCAAACTTTGGACGGCCTTCACACTAGAAGAACCCTCCCCATTTTTATATTTTCCGGCCATATATCTCAAAGCACCCAAACTATTGCGGAACAAATAGGAAATAGATCCAACTTCAAAAAGATAGAAGCTTTACCAAAAAGATCTCACCTTTATCACCAATCGAAGCTCTAGATGAACTTCCCAACTGATCTACACCTCCAAAAAACCCAAGCGTTGCCTGGAGCTCTGATACCACTTGTTGGGGAGGAACCCCTATGCCGAGATCCAACCAAATAGCCGAGAGAGATAAACAACCACACCAAAAAATAGCACAAACAATCAAACACCAGATTTTACGTGGTTCGGCGAGATGCCTACGTCCACGGGGCAAGGAGGGGGGAGTTTTCACTATTAGAAATCAATGGGATACAACTAGGGTTACAAATCTCTCATAAACCCTCAACAAATCAACTCTTGATCTCACCAATTGCTCCTAGAATAGAAGCCCAAAGAAAACCCTCTCAATCTGCTCAAAACCCCTTGCTTACAAACCCTAGAATCGAGTTTGGGTATTTATAGAAAACCCAAACGAAACGGGTCTGAAAAACAGACCCAGCCCAAAACCGCTACGGCGGTCGACCGGTACAGTCGACCACGATCCATCGCGGTCGATCGGCCCGGTCGACCGCCCTCCATCCAGCACGAGGTCCAAAATTCCAGAGAGTTCGGCGGTCAACCGCGACGGTCGACCGCCACTGATTCAAACGCCCAGTAGCTTCTGTGCACGAATGCGGTCGACCGCACCGGTCGACCGCCAACCTGTTTGCCTGAAAACTGAACCTGAGCACCATCTCTTCAATGCACAGAGTTAGAATTGAGTTACATCACAACCAAAAGTTTAAGTTTACATGGTTGACAGGTTATGCTATCTTTAACCAACATAAAAACCTGAAAGCTTTTGGTCAAATAGAGCATGAAACACTGAAAGAAGATTAAAATAAAGACATAACATAAAAATGCCAAGAGAACTAGAGATCAATACCCTTTGAAGATAGTACTCTTCATTCAAGAAAGCCCAGTTAGCAAGATGTCTGCAGATAAAAGAAACTTGACAATCTTATATTCAAGAAAATATCATGTGTATATCTCCTCTCTTAAATCCAAGCTAGCTAAACTTCTCGTATATAAACATAAAATGCTTAAGGAACTCATTACACCGAGAAAAGAAGGCAACAGTTCTACTAGAAGACATCGAACCCAAGATAATTTCTCCAAAACAGTAAACAAGCATCACATCTTTCACCTCATCAAAATCCTTCAGCTAAATACCTCATAGAACTTCTCTATAACAAGCACCCCAAAATCAGTAGACTCCAAACGATCCTTCCTCAGCCTGTGCCTCAAACAATTAGGAATCACAGTTGCAATATCTTCTGCTATAACCTTATCCCTCCCCTTCAAAGCAGCTAAAGCCTTTGCAGCTCTATTAGTCACAATATCTCCTCGCAATCCATCAACGTTCAATTCAGCACAAACCTTATATATCTTCACTCTCGAATCATGATCAATCTGAACTGAACTCAATGAGCTCTGAGCTGCTCCAATTTGTTGCTGGAGCTTCTCTTGCTCTGCTTTGTATGATTCTCTGAACCACTTTGGATCTTTGTCAAACCTTGCTCTTTCTTCAACGATCTTTACTCTAAGTTCTGCATCTCTAACAGTTCCAACTTGAGCATGCATACCAAATCGATCAAGAAGCTGAGGTCTGAGTTCTCCTTCCTCTGGATTTCCTGAACCAATTAGAATGAACCGTGCATGGTGAGAAATTGAAATGCCTTCTCTTTCTACAGTGTTCTAGCCAGAGGCAGCGGAATCTAGAAGAACATCGACTAAGTGATTATCCAATAAGTTCACTTCATCAACGTAGAGGATTCCTCTGTTTGCTTTTGCTAGCAAACCTGGTTCGAATGCCTTGAAACCCTTGGTTAGGGCTTTTTCAATGTCAATGGTGCCACATACCCTGTTGATTTAGACATGTATGATATCTCTATTAGAGATTTTGAGACACGAAGAACAAATGTACTTTCAGAAGTCATAAATTATTGATTGGATGTAGATTAATTAGATTGTAAATTCGATAATTAGGAAACAAAATGTATGCCAAGGTAAAATCAAACTAAATGGGGGAAATCACAGAGTCTAAAATGGGCATTTTCAATGTTAATGCTGCCAAAACTAATTCTTTATTTGAGGCAGTTCTCCTATGTTTGTAAAAGACTTTAGGATAAAAATGTTGGATCTAGACAAAAGTTAGCTATTCAAGATTCAATCAATAATCCGCATCTTGTAAAAACTACTTTACTTTGATTGCAATAGTTTCCAGTTTGCACAAGAGACTTATTTCATGTATATTAAATGCAGTCACGCTAAATGCAAAAAATATAACAAACCTTTGATTAACATTGAAGTGTTACATATCCTTGGTTACGCTAAGGGGGGATCAACTATTGTTAATAGTAGGTCGCATTTTACAGATTGGTTGTAGGTTATAATACCGTGATTTTGATAATTCACAAATTTTTATGTATGCCAACCTAAAACCCAAGAAAATAAAAACAAAAGAATCACTACTCTTAAATGGGTATTTAATGTCAATGCTTCCACAAAACCGCTGTTCGTTCAAAATAGCTATTCTATGTTGGCATGAGATTTCGAACAAAAAATATTTGGTTGCTAGACAAGAATTACCTCATTCAAGATTCACAAATCTGCCTCATATAAGACTACGCATTACACATCCCAATTTGTACAAGGGATTAGTTTCATGGATATTAAACGTAATCCAACTTAAACGATGATAAACAATTCTTCAACTGGCATCAAACTGTTACCTATCCTCAGTTGCACCAAGGGGAAGATCAACCATGGTAATCTTAGTAGTACTAGCAGGAATGGACTCCCCCATAGCAATCCGATCTCTCACTTCAGGCCCCATCGACTCAGGCCCCATCGACTCTGGATCCTCTGGTTTGAACTAAACGGGTCGCCCACAACAACCTTAATCTCTGGCAAGAGATCGACCAAAGACCTCACCGTCGCTGATTTCCCAGTTCCTCGATCCCCCATTATCATCACTCCCCCAATCTTGGGGCCAATCACATTAAGAAGCAAACAAAGCTTCATCTCATCTTGACCTACTATTGCTGCAAAAGGGTACATTGAGTGTTGGCTCTCTTTGGCTTTCTTCTTTGCCTGCAGATTGAATTTACAGGCAACATTTACTGTAGGAAATCAGATTCAAGTCTGTCACTGGGATATCTGTATTTTGTTATGAGAAATGCATTCCAATGTAAATTCATAATTTGCAACTTTTGCTCTAACAAATGCCTTTACACTGTAAATCAAGTGGTTGTTTGACTGTAAAATTGTAAAATCATACAGTCTATGAGCTGGACTCTACTAAGTTGAGCACCCGACGTTAAATTTTCAATTTTTTATTTGTTTCATGAAATTTCAGCGTTTATTGTAGCCAAATTGATTATCGCAGTTGCTGTAATTTTTTCTACAATATGGAAATAGACTGCATTTCCGTGCTAGCCAAACATTGGATATAAAAAAAATTGTTTAAAGAGTTTGCTACTCAGCTCTATTTACTGTCAATTAAGCAAACAACACCACATTAAAAAAATGTCATCAGAATGAGATTTTGCAAATTAGGGAGAAACTTTGTACTTCTTCGGTGGCAATTTCTGTTGCAGTGACATTTGAGACACGAAGAGGGACGCGGATTCTGATTCCTTTGTGGGATATTCTACGACCTGTGGAGAGAAATTGAAGAGTTAGGGTTTGGGCATTGAGGGTTCGAGAGTGGGAGTTTGGTTTGCTTACTGGGGATGGAGACGATGGAGAGTGGAGCTGAGGAGCGAAAGGATCGAACTTTGGAAGTGAGAAGAGGATAGGACGCTGAGTACTGCGCTGAGAGGCCCACCATTGATTTGTTCTTCTCTGTTCTTTGCTCGCTCTCTCCTCTTCTTTCAAAAGAGAGCAGGATTTGAGTGTGCCGCGATTGGAGAAAAGGGATAGGATATTGATCATGCTTTCGAGGTTTTTGTCTATGTACCCCCAACATCTATAGTCTTTGCAGAACTTACCCTGATGACTGCATATTTGCAAATTAATCCCCATATCCTATTCAATCAACTATACTCTGTTGCCGTCTGGTTTAACAATTAACACAATTAAAAATCAAAGGAGAGTGAAAAATGCAAATTGGTGAGTGTTGATGCTCGAATTGGCTCGTTTCCCCAGGGGAAATCGGAGAGGGACCCCGCGGCGGACGCCGGGCGGTGGGTGCTTGTCGTTGAATCAAACAGACGATCGGGTCCAGGAGAGGACCGGCTCCGCTCGTGCCGTCACCGCAGTGAAACCGAGGGAATTGGTATGAGAGGGGGTCCTTTCTTCGCATGACTTCGAGCCTCATTCTTCGAACCAGAGGTCTCCAGCTGCGCTCCAGAGGCAAGAAGAACAACCGTGAGAGGGCAGGGACCGTTTCGCCCGTGGTACCTCCGATGGTCAAGTCAGCTGGCCACCTCGACCCGGAGCCCCCCCCCCCCCCAACGGGGGCAAGGTCGAGAGAGCTTTGGAAATGGGGCGTTCTAGTGTGCTCTTTTTCATTATCTCAGTTAAGGGGGAAAATGCCATGACTTGCCTCTTTCTTTTCCTTTTCTTTTTTTTTCCTGTTTTTTCCCCTCCTCCTCCCTGTGTTAGGAGTATACATGTATATAAGGAGGCTCTCGGGGGTTGATCTGTCACACGAACCATGCGGAAGGCGGTGACAAGTAGAGGGGCTGAGCCCTAGGGCTTCTGCGCTCGCCAAGTGTCGATTGGTGATGAGCAGATAAGTCTCTTCTGCTATTAGGAGGCGAGCTTCCATAATTTCCGGGAAGTGATTGTTGGATCTATAGGTAGGCTGCTGAAGTGTTCTCTGAAGAATTGGCGAACGCAATGAGAGAAGCAACAGGAAGTTCAGGAGAATCGACCAGGCATGTAAAACCCCAAAAATTTAAATATTTTGTAATAAATAATAAATGTGTTGTATTATGAAAATAATAATATTTATTAATGTTTTAGTATGCTAAGAATTTATTTGAGATCAATTCCATGTATATATGTGAATATAGAAGTGACATCATGCACACGTGCACGGGCCTGAATCTGGGAAAAACGACTAGTTAAACATATATGCATTTTACACACTGAAACAGTTAGAATCTGAAAAACTTAAAATACCAAAGTTATAGATATCTTCAAGAGATTTCCAATAAATCTTATATCACCTCATTCCGAGGTCAGAAGTGAAAGTTATGGCCAAAATACCGAAGGTTATTTTCCTAGTCAGACTAGGTTTCATGGTTCGGGTCAAACATGTTTGTTTCGGGTTTGCCTCTATAAATACCTATGTTTTTCATGAAAATTCTCTTCTTTTATCATATCTATGAACCTTAGTAGCCATCCTCTCTCCTCAAAAACCCTAGATCTTATTCTTATGAGTTTTGAGAGCTTTGTGAAGCAAATATCGACAAAATGGCGAGATCATCGACGTGTGACGAAGGAGAACGGGTGGTTTGTGCTCATGGATTGCTTGCTATTTATTTCAAAGGCTTGCATATGAGATTAAGGTAAGATTATCTTCATCCAAACCTATCCCCATAGTTAAATAACTAGTGTAGATGATTAATATGATATTGAATATGTGTTTTCATGCTTTAATCTTAACCTGAGGTGTTAAAAGTCAGATTTTTTTTGATAGTAAACCTTAAAACAAATGCTAGATGAATAATCTTTTCTTACTATTTACGATAGTATCATAATCATGATTATTAGGGTTTTTCATAAGTTTATTCATATATGAGAAATTTAAGTGATGTACTATATATATGTTTTTCTGCAGAAAACTGCAGCACTTATATAATCTTTAATTGAGAGTTTAAGATAGTAAAAAAACTCCAAATTTAACCAAAATAGTTTTAAATGAAAGATATATGTATTTAGTTTCTAAAATAGAAAACCATTCTTAAAAAGAGTTTGTATAGAGAAAGATATGTTATATTTACTAACAACATGTCCTGCAAAAAAACGGCTGCACATATATAATGTTTAACTGGCGATTTAGGATAACAAATGAACTCCAAACTGAACCAAACTTATGTTATTTGAACGATGTGTGAATCTAGTTTTTAAAACATAAAACCATTTGTAAAAATTATTTTCCTAGAGAAAGATATGCTTGTTTTACTAACAGATATCACGTCTGTTTTTCCTGCTCGTTTTGTGGAGCTGTGTTGCGCCGTTTTGAGGTGCGTTCGCGGAATTTTGAGCCGCTTGATGTTACACGTTTAGTCATGAATATGTTATGTTATACATTTAACAATCCCAAGGGGATTATGATGAATTTTGATTTGATCATATTGAATTAGATATAGTTCATATACATGTTGGATGTCGTTGATGAGCACAGCTCAGTACTATATGGGATAGTGCGCTGACACATCAGATATATACGGTTTATACATGATGTAACTATCATTGATGAGCATAGCTCAGTATTATATGGGATAGTGCATCGACATACCAGAGATACAAAAATTTACATGAGGTGGATATCATTGATGAGCTCAGTTCAGTACTACATGAGGTAGTGCGTCGATATTCCACATGTACAGGCCATTGAGTCGGATTTTAGGAGGCTTGATCTAGCCGTCCGTCCCGCACTAGGGTGCGATGAGGCTCGTGAGCTGTATTTCTAGGATGCCGATTTGGTAGTCCGTCCCGCATTGAGATCGCGATGAGACTAATGAGCCGTGTACACAGTTTAGGATACCTACAAGGTAGTCCGTTGTACTGAGACAATTACTTGATAGCCTAAGTATGACAGATACCGATTATGAATACGACCTATCATTGAACTATATAACTGAGATACGTTACTTTTGAAAGTATACAATATTATGTGTTGGTATTTTATTCTATCTCTCCAATGATAGTGGAAGATATTATAAATACGATGTGTTGATATCTTATTTCTTTTACTGTCTTTTTTTTACTTCTTAGTTGAGATCAATGATTAGAGATTCACAACTTGAGACTTATGGTATATACATGAGGGTTTCCTTGTTTGGATTATTTCGCTCGACGTACCAGTCTCGTGTTATGGATTTCTAATTATTGGTTTTATTAGATTGTCTTTTCTTAGTTCGGTATTAATGTTTAGATATCTACAATTTGAGACTTATAGTATATACATGAGGGTTTCCTTGTTTGGATTATTTCGCTCGACATGCTACGTCTCGTATTGTAGGTTTTTAAATGTTAATTCCACTTAGATACGGGGAAAATGAATCTAGGTAGACTATGCTTAATAGATAGAGCCTTCACTCCATCTAGTAGCCCTTCCCCTGGGGGCGGATGGAGATAATCTTGCTGTAGCGCTCTAACGCTCTTGTTGTTATTCTTTTTCTTTTAGATTACTTTTCAGGTAGTTCGGAGTTTCGGAGAGTCGCAGGGTGACGGAGTTCTGGCATAGTCGCCGTCGCGTATTTTTACTTGTAGAGACTCCACTGTAGTTTTGAGTTTTATCCTGACATTAGAGTTTCATATTCATATTGTAAAGGCAGTGTGCCTTAGTATGATTTTTAGTTGATTCATGTTGAGACATTTTTATTATTCAGATATCAGATGTATTATAGTTGAGACATGATTCTTTTTATTTATGAGATATCTCTTCTATATCATGTCTATTACATTTATTCCCTTTATTTTGCCTGTTTCTACCTGCACTCCTATTTGATTCTACTAGAGGATATTATTATGATTGGTGAAACATGTTTATGCACAGTGTGGGTGCATGGCAGGTTTGACATTTCTGGTTTTACCTTGGACTGCAGCCTTGTGTGAACTCAGGGACGTTACAGTTGGTATCAGAGCTCTAGTTCCAGCATCCTAGGATTATTCATGTGTCAAGTCGTGGAGTTAGTATAGAGTTTTTTAGGAATCATGTATAGAGTCCGCTAGGAATTCCTAGAATGAGTGAGGACGTTATATACGTATATTCAAAAATTTACAATTTTTTTTGGTGATAACTACCTTACTTTGATTGAAAAGTAAATGCATGAATGATAAGTGATATGATTTTTTCTATTAGTATATGTTATGTTATTTATGATTAGGATTTCACTTACTGTGTCAAATAAGCTCTCCTCTTGGTATTATAAACATTAGAACGAGGACGTGGTCGAGGTAAAAGCTTGTACCCAGAGAGCTGGGCAAGTAGAGCCCGAGCCGTAATAGGCTCCAAAGTATCTGATCGACTTGGTAACACCGATTACAGAAGCAGAGACTAGCAACACTCGAGGAGTGAGTAACAAGCAAGATTTTACTCTCTGAAGTTCCACCACCAGTTGTACCAGCCGTACCTATTGAAGAGGTAATGCCGAAGGTCTCACCATTGTCACATCCAACTATTAATAGAGTCACGGAATAAGAAGCTTGGCTCGGTAAGATTGAGGAAGATATTAGAAGTTGGGAGCACAAAAAATTTTAGGGCACATCGGATTCAGTTACAACCTGTAAATGGAGGAAATATGTGGGAAATACTTTTGGAATTACTTAATGTTGACTCAGTACATAGGCGGAGGTTAGTTATATTCAGCTTAAAGGACGACGCCGGAGGATAGCACCGATTCTAGTTATGCCGGATCAGCGAATGATAATTTCATAGAAGGATTTTATCTACTATTTCGGGAAGCAGCTAGACCTA
This sequence comes from Asparagus kiusianus, assembly GCA_022839385.1. Taxonomy (NCBI): domain Eukaryota; kingdom Viridiplantae; phylum Streptophyta; class Magnoliopsida; order Asparagales; family Asparagaceae; genus Asparagus; species Asparagus kiusianus. The sequence continues at coordinate 412,016 of BQKN01000628.1, forward strand.
ACCCGATTGGGGTAGAGAGACGTACTAAGAGTTAATTTTGAAAGTAGGATTGTCCGTAGACCAGGGCAAGGACAATAAACCTTTTGTAAGACTGTGAAAAACCCAGCAATGGGGTAAGGATTTTTTTATCACCACTAGCAGATCAGTGGTCAGGGTCAATAGTCGCAGGGCCACGGTTACGGCCAGTAGCAGAAGATCGAGGCACCACCTGCCATTCCTATGATAGAGGGACCAGCAGGCCAGATTTGCGCTATCTAGGAAATTCCTAAGGGATAGATAGTCCCATAAATTCTACTTCCAATAACATAGCAGTCATCAGCCACTGGCAGAGTTTATGCAATCGTACCGCGTGATCATGGTGCGAGCGGAGCTTTCTTAGTGATTATTTTTTTCCAGCTCGGATCTTGTTCGATTCAGAAGCTTTTCATTCTTTATCTCTCATACATTCATGGATAGGTTTCAGCTAGTTGCACATCCTTTAGATGTATCGTTATTCATTTCTACTCCTTTAGGGGAGATGTCCCTATTAGGGAGTGTCCATAGGAGATGTGTCATCAGTCTAGATGAGTCCGAGTTTATCATAGATCTAATCGTTTTACAGATGTCGGTGTTCGACATCATTCTCAGTATGGATTGGCTATCATCCTTCCATGTTTTATGTTAGTATCGATTGTTTTGCTAAAACAGTCAGTTTGCGAGCATCCAATGAGTCTGAGTTGATAGTAGCGACCTCACAGGGCAACCAGTTTGTGGAGTTATTTATGGCGTACATCGAGGAGGTGATGCTACAGGATCGTGGTGCCGATTTGAGTGAGACGTGAGTGGTCTCAGAGTACCAGGATGTCTTTGAGGACATAACGCGTTTACCTCCAGTGAGAGAGGTCGAGTTTTTGCATCGAGTTACAGTCAGGTACAGTACTAATATCCTGAGTACCCTATCGTATGGCACCTGCTGAGATGAGGGAGTTACAGACCCAGTTAGATGAGTTATTATCTCAGGGTTTTATTCACAGGAGTCATTCTCCATAGGGGACGCCGATCCTTTTCGTGAAGAAGAATGACGGCAATATGCGTCTTTGTATAAATTATCGGGAGTTGAACAAGGTCACTATCCGGAATAGGTATCCATTACCGACGATTGATGACTTGTTCGACCAGCTATAGGGAGCGCAACACTTCTCGAAGATTGATCTTCGTTCTGGCTATCATCAGTTACGGGTTCGGGAGATGGATATTCCCAAGACCGCCTTTCTGACTCGTTATGGGTCCTTCGAGTTTCTTGTCATGCCATTTGGGCTAACCAATGCACCTGCGATATTCATGGATTTGATAAATCGGGTTTTCCGTCCATATTTGGACCAGTTCATGATAGTATTCATCGATGACATTCTAATCTACTCGAGGTCAGAGGCAGAGCACGAGCAGCACCTTCAATTAGCATTGCAGACTTTGCGGGAGCACCAGCTATATGCCAAATTCAGCAAGTGTGAGTTTTGGCTATCCGAGGTCAGATTTTTAGGCCACGTCATCAGCAGAGAGTGCATTGCAGTGGATCCAGCTAAGATTACGGTAGTACTTGATTAGGAGCCACCGACGATAGTTACCGAGATCCGTAGCTTTTTGGGTTTGGCTGGCTATTACAGGAAGTTCATTTAGGACTTCTCAAAAATAGCTACACCACTTACACGCCTTACGAAAAAGGGTGAACCTTTTGTTTGGAGCACGGAGTGTCAGGAGGCCTTTGAGACTTTGAAGACTAAGTTGACTACAGTGCCAGTTTTGACCATTCCTAGCAGTGATAAGACCTTCGTAGTCCACACAGATGCATCATTAGCGGGTCTAGGAGGTGTTTTGATGCAGACCCAGAGGGTAGTAGAATACATTTCACGTCGGTTAAGAACGCATGAACAAAACTATCCCACACATGACTTGGAGCTAGCAGCAGTAGTCTTTGCATTGAAGACATGGAGACACTACCTGTACGGGGTACAGTTTGAGCTATTCACAGATCATCAGAGCTTGAAGTACCTCTTCTCTCAGAAGGAACTAAATCAGAGACAGCTACGATGGGTTGAGTTCATTAAGGATTATGAGTTCGCGATTCAGTATCACCCAGGGAAGACGAATATCGTAGCAGACACATTGAGTAGGAAGTGTCGTCACTGGATTGCAACTTTAAGATGCTCGTTATATCGAGATCTCCACACACTTAGCCAGTTCGACTTTAGACCGGAGATTGGCGGGAGCAGCGCATTTTTGGAATCTTTATCCGTACAGCCATCTTGGAGTGATAGAGTGGTCAGAGCTCAGTTGGACGACTCTTGGATTTAAGCCCGAAAGTGAGAGATTTCCAAAGAGCCAGAGGCTGATTGGACCGTTGGAGCAGATGGAGGACTTCGGATGAAGGGCCGATTAGTAATACTAGCTAAAGCTCAGCTGAAGAAGGATTTATTCGACGAAGCGCATTGTACCAGGTATACAGTGCATCCAGGCACAACGAAGATGTATAAGGATCTGAAGAGATATTTTTGGTGGAGCGACATGCGTAGAGGGATTGCAGAATATGTAGCTAAGTGCTTTACCTGCCAGCAAGTGAAGGCAGAACATCAGAAACCGGCAGGAACCCTACAGCCTTTACCCATTCCGGAGTGGAAGTGGACAGATATTTCTATGGACTTCATTGTAGGATTGCCGAGATCGAAGAAAGGGAATGATTCAGTTTGGGTGGTAGTAGATCAGCTGACAAAGTTAGCACATTTCATACCAGTAAAGATGACATACATGGCAGAGACGTATGCATGGATTTATTCAGGAGATCGTGAGATTACATGGAGTTCCAGAGACGATTGTGTCAGATCGAGGCTTGGTTTTCACTTCATATTTTTTGGAGAAGCTTCCAGAACTCTTTCGGCAGCAGATTATCTTATTCTAGTGTGTTTTACCAGTAGACGGATGGGCAGACGGAGAGAGTGAACTAAATATTGGAGGACATGTTACGAGCATGTGTCATTGATTTCTAGGGTAGCTGGGAGGACCACATCCCATTAATCGAATTCGCTTATAATAATAGCTACAAAGCGACTATTGGGATGGCACCGTACGAAGCATTGTGAGGGAGGCCTTGTAGATCACCTATTTGCTGAGCAGAACTAGAGAACAACCTATTACTTAGACCGAAGTTAGTGAGACTGACTATAGAAAAGTAGCAATAATTCGGGAGCGTATTTTTTAGTTCAGAGTCGTCAAAAGAATTATAAAGATCAGAAACGACGACCATTAGAGCTCCAGGTTGGGGACTATGTATTATTGAAAATATCGCCAATAAAGGGAGTTCAGCGATTTGGTAGACGGGGGAAACTTTCCCTGAGGTATATTGGTCCATTCAGGAGAGTGGAACGCTTTGGAGCTGTTTCATATCGGCTAGATCTTCCAGCATCGATGTCGAGTATACACGATATCTTCCATGTTTCGATACTTAAGAAGCATCTACGTGACGAGGAGCAACAACGAATGTTAGACACGCCATAGGTTAAGATTCTTGATGATATAACTATTATTGCAATTCATGTGTGTATTCTTGCCAATGAGGACAAGAGACTTAGAGACAAAGTGATATCTTTAGTTAAAGTTCAATGGAATCGGAAAGGAGCTGAGAAAGTTTCTTGGGGTGCGATGAGGATATGCATCACGACGACTTGCACCTATTTACTTGTACCTATTTGAACAAGTACATTATTTGGATATGATTTGTCTATGTTTATCATTATCTATATACTCATATTTATATTTAACGCTAGAATGGTGGTATTAGCACTTAGCTCCTAATTATTCGGAATATATGGTATATATATGGGGGGTTCCATGTTTGGATTTTTCACCCGACGTACTTGTCGCTTAGTTAGGGGTTAAGTGGGAGTATTTGCATTCTAAATAGTTAAGTATAGATATCGAGGAAGATTCTTAGGAGCGCGAAGATGTTATGCATCGCGACTACTCGCACCTGTTTGAACAGGTAAGTTGATTGATTTTGATTGGTGTTCATGATTACACATATGGTCATATCTATATTTAACGCTAGAATGAGGTGTTAACACTTAACTTCTAATCATTCAGAATACATGGTATATATATGGGGGGTTCCTTGTTTGGATTTTTCGCCCGACGTACTAGTTCCGTTTAATTAGGGATTAAGTGAGAATATTCACATTTTTGAGTGTTAAGTGTAAATATTTCAATATTTTATATCTGAAGATTTATGGTAATGTATTATTAACCTCTACGATACGTTTGCGGAATTTCGGGGACGAAATTCTTTTAAGGGGGGAAGAATGTAAAACCCTAAAAATTTAAATATTTTATAATAAATAATAAATGTATTGTATTATAAAAATAATAATATTTATTAATGTTTTAGTATGCTAAGAATTTATTTGAGATCAATTCCATGTATATATGTGAATATAGAAGTGACATCATGCACACGTGCACGGGCCTGAATCTGGGAAAAACGATCAGTTAAAAGTATATGTATTTTACACACTGAAACAATTAGAATCTGGGAAAACTTAAAATAGCAAAGTTATAGGTATCTTCAAGAGCTTTCCAACAAATCTCATATCACCTCATTCTGAGGTCGGACGTGAAAGTTATCGCTAAAATACCGAAGGTTATTTTCCTAGTCAGACTAGGTTTCCTGGTTCGGGTCAAACAGGTTTGTTTCGGGTTTGCCTGTATAAATACCTATGTTTTTCATGAAAATTCCCTTCTTTTATCATATCTATGAACCATAGCATCTATCCTCTCCCCTCAAAAACCCTAGATCTTATTCTTATGAGTTTTGAGAGCTTTGTGAAGCAAATATCGACACAATGGCGAGATCATCGATGTGTGACGAGGGAGAACGGGTGGTTTGTGCTCATGGATTGCTTGCTGTTTATTTCAGAGGCTTGCATATGAGATTAAAATAAGATTATCTTTATCCAAACCTATCCCCATAGTTAAATAACTAGTGTAGATGATTAATATGATGTTGAATATGTGTTTTCATGCTTTAATCTTAACCTGAGGTGTTAAAAGTCAGATTTTTTGAAAGTAAACCTTAAAACAAATGCTAGATGAATAATCTTTTCTTGATATTTATGATAGTATCATGATCATGATCATTAGGGTTTTTCATAATTTTATTCATATATGAGAATTTTAAGTGATGTACTATATATATGTTTTTCTGTAGAAAACTGCAGCACTTATATAATTTTAATTAAAAGTTTAAGATAGCAAAAAAACTCTAAATTTAACCAAATTAGTTTTAATGAAAGATATATGTATCTAGTATCTAAAACAGAAAACCATTCTTAAAAAAAGTTTGTATAGAGAAAGATATGTTATATTTACTAATAACATGCCCTGTAGAAAAATGGCTGCACATATATAATGTTTAACTAGAGATTTTGAATAACAAATGAACTCCAAACTGAACCAAACTTATGTCATTTGAAAGATGTGTGAATCTAGTTTTCAAAACAGAAAACCATTTGTAAAAATAGTTTTCTTAGAGAAAGATATGCTTGTTTTACTAACAGATGTCACGTCTGTTTTTCCTGCTCGTTTTGTGGAGCTGTGTTGCGCTGTTTTGAGGTGCGTTCGCGGAATTTTGAGCCGCTTGATGTTACACGTTTAGTCATGAATATATTATGTTATACATTTAAGAATCTCAAGGGGATTATGATGAATTTTGATTTGATCATATTGAATTAGATATAGTTCATATACATGTTGGATGTCGTTAATGAGCACAGCTCAGTACTATATGGGATAGTGCATCGACACACCAGATATATACGGTTTATACATGAGGTAACCATCGTTGATAAGCATAGCTCAGTATTATATGGGATAGTGCATCGACATGCCAGAGATACAAAAATTTACATGAGGTGGATATCATTGATGAGCTCAGTTCAGTACTACATGAGGTAGTGTGTCGATATTCCACATGTACATGCCATTGAGTTGGATTTTAGGAGGCTTGATCTAGCCGTCCGTCTTGCACTAGGATGCGATGAGGCTCATGAGCTGTATTTCTAGGATGCCTATTTGGTAGTCCGTCCCGCACTCATATTACGCACTGAGATCACGATGAGACTAATGAGCCGTGTACACAGTTCAGGATACCTACAGGGTAGTCCGTTACACTGAGACAATTACTTGATAGCCTAAGTATGACAGATGCCGATTATGAATACGACCTATCATTGAACTATATAACTGAGATACATTACTTTTAAAAGTATACAAAATTATGTGTTGGTATTTTATTCTATCTCTCCAGTGATAGTGGAAGATATTATAGATACGATGTGTTGATATCTTATTTCTTTTACTGTCTTTTTTTACTTCTTAGTTGGGATCAATGATTAGAGATTCACAACTTGAGACTTATGGTATATACATGAGGGTTTCCTTGTTTGGATTATTTCGCTCGACATACCGGTCTCGTGTTATGGATTTCTAATTGTTGGTTTCATTAGATTGTCTTTTCTTAGTTCAATATTAATATTTAGATATCTACAATTTGAGACTTATGGTATATACATGATTGGTGAAACATGTTTATGCACAGTGTGGGTGCATGGCAGGTTTAACATCTCTGGTTTCACCTTAGACTGCAGCCTTGTGTGAACCCAGGGAAGTCACAAGGCAGACTGGTGGTTAACCGCAAGTCAGTGGCGGTCGACCGCGAACGTCCACAGGAGGGCAGTAGGATTTGGATCTGAAGGCGGTCGACCGTGACGGTCGACCGATTAAACCCTGTAGGTGATTTAACTCTCAGGATGAGGTTCGGTCGACCTTGGCGGTTGACCGTGAGTTTCCTGTAGGATATTTGTTCTCTATCATTTGATTCGGTCGACCGCCACGGTCGACCGCGATACCTGCACGGTCGACCGCCGCGATCGACCGCGAGTTGTTTTTTGGACTGGGCTTGGTTTTTGACCCGGTTCGTTTGAGAGCTGATATATAACTCTAATTAGAATTAGTTAGGGTTAAGCAAGGATATTTTTGAGCAGTCTTTTGGAGAGGATTGTTGCATCCAATTGTGGGGGAATTGTGAGAGATCTAGAGCTTTGTTTTAGGGTTTGATCGGTGAGATTTGTAACTCTATTTGTATTCTCTTGGTTTCTAATAGTAAGAACTCCCCCCTCCTTGCCCCGTAGACGTAGACAACTTGCCGAACCACGTAAATAGTTTATTCTTGCTGTGATTATGATTTGTTTATTGGTTGTGATTTATCTCGAGTTATTATTCGTGTTGCCTCGAGTGCTTCCGCCACGCACAACAATTAGTATCAGAGCTTCAGGCTTGTTCGAAGGATTCAATGAAGAATTCTTATCTGAAGAGTTAGATCAACAATATGGGAGAAGCAAGCACATTGGGATCGTTTCTTACGAAGATGATACATAGTTTGAGCATCAATAACATGAAGATTGATGTTCCAAAGTTCGACGGCAAGATCAATTTCGGATTGTGGAGGTGTCAAGTGATGAATGCCTTGGATGTACAGAATTTGGAAGAGACTCTTGAGTTGTAAGAGAAACCTGCTGATATGGAAGAAAAGGTTTGGAAGAAGATGATAGTAGGACGTGTGGAGTTATTCAGTCATGCTTGACGCTGGATCTTATTTATGATGTGATGAATGAGATGTCGGCGAAGAAGATGTGGGAAGCGCTCAATGAAAAGTATCTTACTAAGAGCATTGAGAATCAGCTTCACTTGAAGAAGAGGTTTTATCAGTTCAAGATGAAGAGGGGAGTTTTCATCAGGGAGCATGTTAACAACTTCACGAAGCTACTTTTAGACATGGCTAATGTGGATATCATGGTTGAGGATGAAGATAAGGCGATGCTACTTTTGTGTTCGTTGCCCAAGGATGATTATGGTACCTTTGTTCTCACTATGATTAATGGAAGAATTACTGTTAGCTATAATGAGGTGACCTCAGCGTTGGTGAATTATGAGTTAAGGAAGAGTGTTGATGAGTCCTCCGAGAAGGCATCGGGAGATGCATTAGTAGTTCAAGGCCGTGGTTCAAACCAAAGCAGGAGGTCGCAGTCTAGAAGTGCACATCGTGGGATTCGTAAGAATCAGTGTGCTTTTTGTAAAGAGAATGGACATTAGAAAGCTAAATGCCCAAAGTTAGATCGAGCTGAGAAGAATAAGAGGAAAGCTATACAAGCTTCAGACGTGAATGTTATCAAGAATAGTAGTAACAATTCAGATTCGAATTCTTCAGGCTATTCGTTATCCACACTACCATCAGTTTGTGATACCAACTCTACAGAGTGGATGTTGGATTCGGGTGCTTCTTACCATGTTTGCCCTAGGAGGGATTTGTTCTCCAGCTTTCAGGAGTTAGAAAGAGAGGATGTCGTGCTCATGGGTAATGGACATGCATGTTCTATTGGTGGTATTGGTACTATTCGGATTAGGATGAGTGATGGGATAATGCGAGAGTTGGATGATGTGAGGTTCGTTCCATAATTGAAGATGAACATCATTTCACTTGGAGCTTTGGAGACAGCAGGCTATAGGGTAACCTTGGTGGATGTACGCTTGAAGGTTACATTAGGGTCCATGATTATGGTGAAGGGCGTTAGAAGGAGCAATTTGTATTATTTACTCGGAAGCACGGCGATTGATAGGGAGCTGACGACTTTATCAGATTCGGCTAGACTGTGACGTTGTTTGACACTGGGTTATTTGATTGGTAATGCCGGGCATAGGTTGTTGAGGAGTGTTTTAACCTGCAGTTTGAAGTCCTATGAACCCATTGGTGTGAACAAGAAGACTGGGGTGGAGTTTGGCACTTCTATCCATCATTCGAGTGGTCTTCTGAGGGGTGTTCATTCAGGCATTCGGGGGCCTTCCAAGGGAGCATCATTAGGAGGTAATAGATATGTGGTTTCCGCAGTTGGGGATTGTTCTAGGCATTGGTGGGTTACAACCAAATCCTGTTAGTGTGAAGTCCTAGAAACCCACAACAGATGGAGGAAGTGTGTTGGTAGAAAGGTAACCCGACATTCTGATTACGGTAGGGGTTCTTTCTTGCATTTGTGCCAAGCTCACGGCAATAGGAGACACTTCATTGGTGTGGAAACTTTGAGGCGACGTGATGAGATGGAAGATTTGGGGAGCTGTTCCTTTCTGGAGGAGGATCGACGTTTGATGTCGAGCATTGGCATTGGTGTGCAGGCTACGACATGTTTGGGCTATCATATGCATAGATTGCCGACTGCTGTATGTAGAGAATTTAGATCTGGTGGAACTGCTTCAGATTTTGGGTTGCGTCGGATGTTTGGCTACCCAGCACTTGGTCACATCGTGGATGTGAGATTTGATCCGATAGCATATATGGGAGTTAGAGGCATGTTTGATTATCAGGTATTGGCTTCTGACTTTGTTCTGAGCAGGTATGTCACGTTTAACTCTCGACAGGTGGAGAGTGGTGATCAGATATTTGGAACATCACAGCGGGTGGAGAGTGATGCTACTCCACGTTAGGTGGAGACTCCAGATCATACTGTATCATTTGGGATTCCAGCTGATGTGACACAGATTGAGAATTGTGTTGATTTGGATGCAGATAATAGGTTAATCGATTCGAGTGCAGCTGATAGATAGAGTTTGGATATAACCATTGGTTCATCTCAGGTGGAGATGTTTGGATTGTTTCAGTTTGGGGCCATTAGAGGTGCTATTAGCCGTAGACTTGATCGTGATGTTGGAGAAGGGTTGCGAACTCTTCTAGTGTATTGAGGCCTTGGGAGGCCATTTAGATGCAACTGGTATGATTTGTTGATTCAGATGGGGGGAGATCGTGTTTCAGCTCTAGTTTGAATCCCGGACTTGTTGTGGATTGAGTCCGTTGTCGTGGAGTGTTTCCACGACGTCCTGGACGTAACAAGTGGGACTTTTGGATGATTTGGTGTCGGCTCAATTTTGGTAGAAACGTTCGCTGAGGTGGAGAATTGAAGAATTGGCGAACACAATGAGAGAAACAGCAGGAAGTTCAGGAGAATCGGCCAGGCAGACTGGCAATCGACCGCGAGTCAGCAGCGGTCGACCGCGAACGTGCACAGGAGGGCAGTAGGATTCAAATCTGAAGCCGGTCGACCGTGGCGGTCGACCACGCAAACCCTGTAGGCGATTTAACTCTCGGGATGAGGTTCGGTCGACCGTGGTGGTTGACCATGAGTTTCCTGTAGGATATTTGTTCTCTGTCATTTGGTTCGGTCGACCGCCATGGTCAACCGCGATACCTGCACGGTCGATCGCCGCGGTCGACTGCGAGTTGTTTTTTGGGCTGGGCTTGGTTTTTGACCCGGTTCGTTTGAGAGCTGATATATAACTCTAATTAGAATTAGTTAGGATTAAGCAAGGATGTTTTTAGAAGTCTTTTGGAGAGGATTGCTGCATCCAATTGTGAGGAAATTGTGAGAGATATAGAGCTTTGTTTTAGGGTTTGATCGGTGAGATTTGTAACTCTATTTGTATTCTCTTGATTTCTAATAGTAAGAACCCTCCCTTCTTGCCCCGTGGACGTTGGCAACTTGCCGAATCACGTAAATAGTTTGTTCTTGCTGTGATTGTGATTTGCTTATTGGTTGTGATTTATCTCGAGTTATTGTTCGTGTTGCCTCGAGTGCTTCCGCAGCACACAACATTCTTCGGGTGCCAAGTGTGGGTTGGAGATTAGAGGAGGGGTTACTCCGGCTATGGGAGGTGGACCCCCGTAATTTGTGAGAAGTGACTGGTCGTGGCCCATGTGCGGCGTCAGGCCGCAGGGCTGCTGAAGGATGGGTGATGAGATTTATCATTGTGTATTGCTGCGCTGATGCTTATCCGAAGAGGTTCCGGTCGATCCTTGTCTTTTGGGCAAGGAGGTGTCTGACTCTCGAATCGCCTTCGGTACTTGGCCGACAAGGGGAGGGGCTGAGTCGATCTTCGTCGATCTCGTCCGGCTGGTCTGGCTCGCGAGTCGTCCTTGAGGGTTAGGAGTCGACGAGTCGGCGAGGCTGGGAGCTGCTGGGCCTGAGCCATCGAGCTAGCTGGGACTTCGCTGTTGGCACTCTCCAAAATCTTGCCAAGACTGTATCTCAGGCGATTGACACCATAACAGTGACTAATATGAAAATATTTGGGCATATATAGGAAAAATAATATTTTATTTTGTCATTTTATCCCTTGTCGATTTGAAACTTAACGATATTAAAAAAAGGGCTATTCCAATATAATGCCAAAAAAATGTAGAAATCATACTCCCTTTAAAAGCACGGGTTTGGAAAAATCTTTTCATGGTCAATATTACCCTTCACTATTTTAAATATTTCAATTATATCTTAATTTATTCTTATCATACTTATATCTTATCTTAATCCTACGCGAACTATCTATAGTATAACAATTTAAAAAATTATATTAATAAAATATATAAAACATATTCATAGTATTAGTTTGTTAAGATGAAAATAATAATAAAGTATAAATTCATTTCATCAAAACTTTTTAAATGTTTAAATAAAAGTTATGGACAATGTAAATTAAATTGGATCCCATCCGCCGGAAATTCTGGGTTTTGGATATATTTTTTTGATGATAGCAGCCCATCTGATTGTTTTAACTGAAAATTTGGGGGTTAATTTCACAAACTCCCTTTGACCTTCGGATGGCTTTGCACATAACCCCTGAACATTGTTTATCTCATGTAATTCCCTTGAACTTTGGAGTGTCTGGCATAATACCATGAACGTCAAAGTTTTTCAACAGACACCCTCAGCCTGTAATTTGCAAATAACTAAAATTTCATTGGGAGAAAAAAATCCAAAATTTAAAAGAAATGAAATATTGTCTATAAATAACTAATGAAGAAGTTGGAATTTTTTTTTCTATAAAAAGAATTTTCGTTCTTTTTTTTTTAAATTGTCAAACCCAGAATTGAACTCAAGACCATGACGCTCCAATCGTCTGAATCACCGGCGATGAGTTTTATTCTTCCAAGTTTTAACAGCTTAATAGACGCATAAACTTTAGTTCCTTCCCAATTAAATAATACCGCCAAGAATCTTTTTAGTTGCTGTAGACTCCATGAAATAGGGATCGAATCCAGAGTGGACTTTGAATTTGTAGACTTGAAGAAAGTGCCATGATATTTCCCTGTACCCTTAAATAAATCGAGGTCTATCATCCCATAGACTTAATCGTAGATTTCTTTAGTTAATCCAACCAAAAACTTGTTTAAGGTTTTCATTTTCATGGCGTCCAAAATTTGACCGTGGGTTAATTGCACATGCATACACAATATAATAAAATTGCTTGGAGGAATCAAAATAACTTGGCCCATGCATCCTTACCCCCCCCCCCCCCCCCCCGCCCAAGAACCATAACCCAAAAACCCTTATTCCAAAAGAGGAGTGTAAGTAACCCCCAAATACTGTGTAAACGCACTGCCCAATAAATTCATTCCCAAATTACCCTTCCCCATTTAATACTCCCACAATCCCTTTTCTCCTCTCCTTGAGCTGACCCCAACACCTCCTCCTCCCCCCAACACGACAAGCCCTCGTCCTCCGCCTCCGGCAAGGTCCGCATCATCTACGTAGACGGACGTGGCGACGGCGACGGCGACGGCATCCTCGCTGGCGCCGCTCTCTGCCGCACACAGGTTACTACTTGGGCAGTGTCATTCACGGGAATGGCGGGGCCGGCTACCAGAGGTGATCATTAACATGATAGAATCTTGTTACGATCGGAGCAACTATGAGGACCTATCATCCTATGGGAGAGGATTGATAAGTTGATATCATCAGAGGTAATGGTTAACATGACAGTGGGAGTCTGTCCCATCGTCCTATTGGAGAGGATCAACGAGGGAAACTTGAAGGAGACTATCAGAGGTAAATAGTTAACTTGATAGTTTTAAGAGCTCCATCGTCCAGTTAAACGAAACTGACGATGAAATGACCACCAGAGGTGGAAATTAACTTGATAGTTTTAAGAAATCTATCGTCCAGTTGAATGAAACTGGCAGAGAAATGACTATCAGAGGTGGAAATTAACTCAATAGTTGGTTTCGGTCCTAACTGTAGGAAGGTTTGACCGAGTGGGGGTTTGGGTTATCCTTACGAATACTACACGTAGTATCTTCTGGGGGTTTCGTGTAAGAAGCGTCTCATACTCGTGTATATGTCGAAGTATATGAGATCGGAACAGTTTAGCCTCATATACCGGTTGGAGGATAAAGGGGCAGTTTAGACTCGTGCACCAGTGGGAGTCGAAGGAGTACTAAGGGTATTACTTCTTCAAGAATTTGTCATTGATAGGCATCATGATCTTATCACCATTTGGTTTGACGAGGCGATAATCTCCATTCTAGTAGACCGTCTCTATTATGAATGGTCCTTCCCATTTGGGTTGGAATTTGCTTTTCTTTTTTGAGGTGAGAATCATCGGTGTTCGAACCGTAAGGACCAATTCCCCGTCCTTGAAGGATCGACGTTTGACTTTCTGGTCGAAAGCTTTGGCCATTCGAACTTGGTAGAACTCAATGTACTGTTGGGCTTCAAGCCGCCTCTCATCCAGTGCTTCGAGTTCCGCGAGATGCCACCAATGATTATCCTCAGTCGTCATCCCGGTCGTGAGGGCGACATGGAGGGACAGAATCTGAATTTCCAAAGGTAACACGGCCTCGCAGCCATATACCAATGAGTAAGGCATGGTGCTGGTTGGTGTGCGAACCGTCGTGCAATACGCCCATAAACTCTCACCAAGCTTTTCGTTCTAGTCGTGTTTGCTATTAGAGGTCAGCTTGGTTAGGATCTTGACGATCGTTTTGTTGAAGGCCTCGGCTAAACCGTTTGCTGAGGGGTTATAGCTGTAGAGGAAAGGTTCTGTATCCTGAGCTTATCACAGAACCGCATAAATGCGTGACTGACAAATTGTGTGCCGTTATCATGAATGATACATCTAGGAATGCCGTATCGGTATATGACATGATGTTTGATGAATCTGATCACATCATTGGTTTTAACTTCTCTTAAGGGAACAACTTCGGCCCATTAGGAGAAGTAGTCGATGATTGCAAGGATGAAGCGATGGCCCCTTGCCGATAGCAGAGATATCGGTCCGACGATATCCATCCCCCATGCCTCGAACGGCCATGAAGTTGCTGTCGGATGCAGGTCTTCGGGCGGCCGGTGCATGTAATTGGCATGGATTTGTCATGCGTGGTAGCATTTGGCGTAAGCGACTGCGTCGCTGCCCATTCTGGGCTAATAGTAGCCTATCCTCCGCAGACGATCCCAGAGCTTAGGTCCGGGCTGGTAAGCCCCACAAGTACCGTTATGGGCCTCGCGTAGAACTTCCTGTGCTTCTATCTTTGAAAGACATCAAAGCAGCATACCATCATATGACCTATGATACAAGGCCTTTTTGGTTGAGTCGTAGTAGAACCTTGAGGCACACCGGCGAACAAACTCCCACTCTCTAACATCTTCGGGTAGTATACCATGCAAAACGTAGTCGATGATCAGGAAACACCAGTCTTTCGGGTCAAGTTGATTTGAAACCTGGTGAGTAGCGTTCACTTCCAGAGCGTCTTCTAGTCGAAAGAGTTATCGGCTCACGACAGTAACACGCTGAGTCGTCCCTAGAGGTTGGGCCAGGTTAGCTGCTAATGACGCGAGGGCGTCTGTGTGTGTATTCTTAGAACAAAGCACATGCTCAATGAGGAGGTTTTCGAATGACTCAGTTAGTTTGATAGATGCTTTATGAAGTGGGATCAGGTCATCATTTCTAACCTCTTATTCTCCCATCATCTGTTGACGATGAGCTGAGAATCGCCGTAGGCCTTGAGATGCTTTATCTCTAATTCTTTAGCTAGTTCGAGTCCAATGAGCAGCGTATTGTACTCAGCCATGTTGTTGGTACACGGTTCTGTTAAAGAAAAGGCCCAGGGTAGCACATGGTCGTGTGGGGAAGCCAAGACCACCCCCACTCCTGCAACGATAGACCCGCTCGTGCCGACTCGAGATGAACCATCGAAGAACATCTGCCAAACCTCCCCTGGGGAGGTAGTGTTGACTTCGGGGGGCTCATCTGGCAAGTCTTCGAATAAGTCAGTTTTTATCCCTAGCGCATGGCTAGCCATGAGATCACAGATGGCCCGCCCTTTGACTGATTTTTGCGGCATGAAGTGGATGTCGTACTGAGATAACAGGAGCGCCCACCTGGCCAGATGTTAGTTTAAGGCTCCGGGTTGTGTCATGAAGACTCAGATAGGATTCATCTGGGAGATGATGTGGATGCTTTGGCTAACCAGATAGTGTCACATCTTTTGGACGACGAATACCAAGGCTAGGCATTCCTTTTCGACCATAGGGTACCATCGCTCTGCACCTTGTAGAGTCCTACTCAAGTAATAGATACATTGCTCATGGTCAGCATCTTCATTTTGTGCCAAGAGAGCGCCGAGGGAATGATCCATAGCCCGTACGTAGATGAGGAATGACTTCCCTGAAACCAGAGCCGCCAACATGGGTGGGTTCGAGAGGTAAGCTTTGATCTCCTCGAACGCTTGTTGGCAGGGCTCGTCCCATACCAAGGAGACGCCTTTCTTCATTAACTTGGAGAAGGGTTGGCACTTACCCAAAAAATTTGATATGAACCTTCGGATATAAGCCAAATGTCCCTGGAGACCCTTTAATTCTTTGAGATTCTGGGGCGGCTGAAGTTCTTGGATAGCTTGCACTTTATCGGGGTCGATGCGAAGTCCCTTCGTTGTGATGATAAACCCAAGGAATTTTCCGCTAGACATCCCTAAGAACGATTTTGTAGGGTTCATCTTGAGTTGATGAGATCACATGAGTTCGAACATCACTCTCAGGTCTTGGAGGTGGGTGTCTTTGCTACAACTTTTTATGACCAGATCATCCACGTAGCATTCAACTGTCTTCTATAGATAGTCTTGAAAAAACATGCTCATGGCGCGCTGATAGGTCGCGCCAGCATTTTTGAGTCCAAAGGGTATGACCATGTAGCAGTATACCCCCACCGGAGTTCTGAATGAGGTGTGTTTCTCATCATCAGGGTGCATCTTGAATTGATTATTGATGCGGCATAATTAAGTACCAAAATTGCAAGTGCACAATTGATCAAGTTATAGTATAAAAGTTATCGATCCCACAAGGAAGGTGATTTTAAGAGATTATTATAATATGTTCTTATGTTGTGTGCGTGACAAAAATAGGATTAAAGAATAAGTGTGATTGTGGTGAGTGATTGTTGTGAATATATGCAGGAGACAATAAATTAAATTTTAGAGAAAATAAATAAGAATCAAAGAATAAATGAAATCAAAGGCAAGAAAAAAGAATGAATAAAATCAAGAAATAAAAATCACAAATGAAAGGAAAATTCAAGAAAGTTAAGATGGAAGTTTCAATTTAAGATATGAGAAATCTAGAATTTAATCCACTAACTAATCTTAATTACAAAATACAAATTATTCTTTTTTTATCATATTTCAACTTAGATTTATTAAGCATATACTATCAAACCATTTAAGGAAAGTATAACCTATCAAATTATCATCTAAGTCAAAATTACTATTCATGATAAGAGAAACAACAAGATAGTAATCCTAGAAATCATAAGTATTAACCTATCAAACCATTTAAGATAAGCATAGATTATCAAATTCTTCTTCTACCAATTAGTTTTCTAGTTGATTATCCTAAACATGAATATTTTAAGTGCAAGAAAATAATTTGCATAATATAAAGAAAATTAGACTAGCATCATATAATTCTAAGATTCCTACAAGAATTAATTTCACATCTTAAGAAATAAAAACAAGAAGAAAAAGAACTAATTACCAAATTAAAAAGAAAATAAAAATCTAAACTATGAACAAGAAATAAATCTAACTACAAAGAATTAAAATCTAAACTATAAAATAAATTGCAAAAATTAAATGCAAGAAAATAAATCTACTCTATAAAATAAAGTGCAAAGAAAAAAAAATAAGAAAATAAATCTACACTACAAGCATGAATGTAAATCTAACTAATAAGCAATAATAAAGAAATTACTAAAAAGAAATAAAAGAGAAAAATAAAAGAAAAGCAAACCTTCAAACTTTTCTTCATCTCCATTATCATCATCCAACAAAGAGAAGAAGATTTGAAGTGGAGAATTTTTTTAATTATTAATTGCAACAAAAGTTACAATTTTTGGAAGGCCTTCTCAATTAAGAGTAGCCCTCCTCTCCAAATAGAGTTACAAAATTTTTCACACCTCTAACCCCTTACTCTCTACCCCTATTTATAGTAAACATCAGTGAATGAGAGCCATTGGATTGAAATCTTATCCAAAAACATCAAAAATCAGCCTTAGATTCGTAACTAACTACCCAGGGTATCGATGCCCGCATCGATGCAGCCATCGATGCAGGCATCGATGCCTGCCCTTCTCCTGTGTGCTGTCCGCAGATCATCTTGTATTTGACTTTTGGGTTTGGGTCTTTGGCTTTAGCTTGGACTTTTGGGCTTTGACATTTGGGCTTTGGCATTTTCTCTTAATTTTTCCACTGGGCTTTGATTTATTTCTTTATTAAATATTTGAAAGAATTCCTTTGGCTTCATGGGCTTCATTTCTTCATTTAAACAATGGGTTTTTGTTGAGAGATGGGAGTTCGAGATTTATTCTTCATTAACCTGCAATTAAAGATAAGAACAATTATTAGTAGCATATTTATTCATATAAAATAGATAATGAGGGTATAAAATTACAATAAAATATGATTATCAAATACCCCTACACCTAAACTTTTGCTAGTCCTCTAGCAAAGAAAATAAAAAGAAAATCCTAACTCACTTTCGCAGGAATCGCGGTTGTATTTAGCACATACAACAAGCCTTTAAACCCCTAGGTTACCCTAGTGGACGAGTTGTAGTCTCGTGAGGGTTTGCAGTGAATATACTCACAAAATTCGGTCGACTTGCCAAGTTAAAAAATCAGTAAATAAAAGATTTTCCTTGATATATTTAGACATTCTAATTGAAGCTAGTTAATAATCAAGAAAACGTTTTTATATATAACTTCAATGTAAATCCCCTAGAAATTATTTTTCATTATAGCAATACAAAACCAAGTCAAATCTTAGAAAATTTAATTAAAAAGTTTTGAAAAGAACATGCTAACTCTTTGTTTTAAATAATTTTCAAGTCTCTTGATCAATTTTTTTTTCAAGACCATATATATAAAACAACAATATATATAAAAACAATGGTAAGTGTTATATATATAT